>CABEEJ010009796.1:0-16885 GCA_901482245.1 Timema douglasi
CATACACACACACACACACACACATATACACACACACACACACACATGACTGGCCCTGTCCTCAGATAGATCTATTCGGACATAACACAGTAACTCACCGGACAGTCCATTCTTGGTGAGCAGTGCCAACATGGCCGCCACACGCGCCTTGTCACTATTGCAGTTCTCCCACAGCTTGAGGTAGTTCTGGACACGGAGTCCAGCCGCGGCAAGGTAACGTTTGTGCCTGATCACACCTGGCTGCTTGTGGGGGTTCTGTGCACAATAGAGCATAACTTCAGGAGTGGCCATCCTTAGATAACTATACCACTTTCCAACTCAGATGCTCGAGTGTCATTTACAAACTTTTTAACTAGCAAAAAACATATTGTTCAAACCGGTTTTCACAAACTGACCCGTTTACACGTTGGGCTTGTTTTATCCTACCCACAAGCTAAACAACCAAATAAGTTGAAAAATATAGGTCTATATACAAGTTCCATTGAACATTAATCAAGGAGTGAACTTTAACTTGAGTTGAGTTGATGGACATGCAATGTAATCCAGATTTAAGAGAATTACAAAGCCGTGAAAAAATCTGCATATTTTACAATTCTCTTGATCCTGACATATTCATAAACACTTGTTCTTGCTCTAAAACTGCTGGTTATTTATGGTCCAACTTACATAATATGTGAACAAACCTTTTCTAATATCTCAACAAAAACTCCTTATAATCAAGCACCACTGATAGTATAATAATTACAAGCTGTTTAAGTTACACCTGACATTAAATAAATAAATAACGTTAGTGAAACATTGAATTCATCTAAGGTCTGTGTTTTAATGGAGCATTACTTATTTTTTTATATTGTAACTTTATGTTAGCCATATAATTATCTATATAATAAATTGCATCCACTGAAATAGTTTATTTTGTTTGGTGGCCGATTATTATATTTAAATTCCCCGCCTACCGTCGCTAACATCTGTGCATGCACCCAATTTGTGCAAAAACATGAAAAACCTGTTACACGACCAATATTTGCACAAACCATCAATCTGTGCAAATTAACTTGGTGTGTAAATCCGTCTTAAGGAGTTATTTCTAATTTATGGATGTATAGACAGCTCGTGAAAGATGTTGAAGTATTCGGATAAACTGGTACCATCTCTTATTGCCATTGGAACACTAAGGAGGGCCAGACTTTGACAACAAGTTGGCAACACTGTACAGGGCCGCCCTGAACGCTGGTTAAGGTCACTAGAACTGCCAGATTTGGTTTCTTACAAGGACTCCTATAAGAATGTTGACACATCTCCAAACAAACAGCCACCATGTCCCGTCAAGGCAGCCTGGCCCCGAAGTTTTGGAATGTGCTATCCTATGCTTACCTTGTTTCTTGTGCCACGAGTTTTCTTTGCGCTGGATTCCTTCTCCTCGTCGCTGGATGAACCTTCCTCCCAGTCTAAACTTTTCATCTTCTTCTCCCTGGTCGACGCTGTACTATTCTTGGTTTCACTTCTCTTTGGTTTCATTCCTTGCGTTTCTTCCTCGTCTGAGTCCGAGGGACTTATATCGTGGGTTCCTTCTGTTAACCTCACACCTTCATCACTAGACATAGGTGAAGGACTCTTCATTTTCCTTGAGTTGTGCCCGCCGGAGCCACTGGCCTCATCAGACACGGAGGAAGACCGGGCCCTTCGTGGCTTGGCCGGACTTGTTTTAGTCTTCCTCTGACTGAGTTTAGTAGCTTTTGTTTTCGTTTGTGGAGTTTTATTTAAACCATTTTGTTTCTTAGGTGTCAATTCTTCATCTGAGTCATCTTCGAGTTCCGAATGAGCTTTTGTTTTCTTTTGTTGAGTTTTCTTTAAAACGATTTGTTTTTTAGGTGCCAATTCTTCATCTGAGTCATCTTCGAGCTCCGAATGAGCTTTTGCTTTCTTTTGTTGAGTTTTCTTTACATTGATCTGTTTTATAGGTGCCATTTCTTCATCTGAGTCATCTTCGAGCTCCGAATGAGCTTTTGCTTTCTTTGGTTGAGTTTTCTTTAAAACGTTTTGTTTTTTAGGTGCTAGTTCTTCATCTGAGTCATCTTCGAGTTCCGAATGAGCTTTTGCTTTCTTTTGTTGATTTTTCCTTACACTGATTTGTTTCTTAGGTGCCAATTCTTCATCTGAGTCATCTTCAAGCTCCGAATGAGTTTTTGCTTTCTTTTGTTGAGTTTTCTTTAAACCTTTTTGTTTTTTAGAAGCCATTTCTTCATCTGAGTCATCTTCAAGTTCCAAATAAGCTTTTGCTTTCTTTGGTTGAGATTTCTTTACACTGATTTGTTTTTTAGGTGCCATTTCTTCATCTGAGTCATCTTCGAGTAGAATGAGCTTTTGCTTTCTTTTGTTGAGTTTTCTTCAAACCGTTTTGTTTTTTAGGTGCCATTTCTTCATCTGAGTCATCTTCGAGTTCCGAATGAGCTTTTGCTTTCTTTGGTTGAGTTTTCTTTACACTGATTTGTTTTTTAGGTGCCATTTCTTCATCTGAGTCATCTTCGAGCTCCGAATGAGCTTTTTCTTTCTTTTGTTGAGTTTTCTTCAAACCATTTTGTTTCTTAGGTGTCAATTCTTCATCTGAGTCATCTTCGAGTTCCGAATGAGCTTTTGCTTTCTTTGGTTGAGATTTCTTTAAACCATTTTGTTTCTTAGGTGTCAATTCTTCATCTGAGTCATCTTCGATCTCCGAATGAGCTTTTGTTTTCGTTTGTGGAGTTTTCTTTAAACCATTTTGTTTCTTAGGTGTCAATTCTTCATCTGAGTCATTTTCGAGTTCCGAATGAGCTTTTGCTTTCTTTGGTTGAAATTTCTTTAAACCATTTTGTTTTTTAGGTGCCATTTTTTCATCTGAGTCATCATCGAGATCCGAATAAGCTTTTGCTTTCTTTGGTTGAGATTTCTTTACACTGATTTGTTTTTTAGGTGCCATTTCTTCATCTGAGTCATCTTCGAGTTCCGAATGAGCTTTTGCTTTCTTTTGTTGAGTTTTCTTCAAACCGTTTTGTTTTTTAGGTGCCATTTCTTCATCTGAGTCATCTTCGAGCTCCGAATGAGCTTTTGCTTTCTCATGTTGAGTTTTCTTTACATTGATTTGTTTTTTAGGTGCCATTTCTTCATCTGAGTCATCTTCGAGCTCCGAATGAGATTTTGCTTTCTTTGGTTGAGTTTTCTTTACATTGAGTTGTTTTTTAGGTGCCATTTCTTCATCTGAGTCATCTTCGAGCTCCGAATGAGCTTTTGCTTTCTTTGGTTGAGTTTTCTTTACATTGATTTTTTTTGTAGGTGCCATTTCTTCATCTGAGTCATCTTCGAGTTCCAAATGAGCTTTTGCTTTCTTTTGTTGAGTTTTCTTTACAGTGATTTGTTTTTTAGGTGCCATTTCTTCATCTGAGTCATCTTCGAGTTCCGAATGAGCTTTTGCTTTCTTTTGTTGAGTTTTCTTTACATTGATTTTTTTTGTAGGTGCCATTTCTTCATCTGAGTCATCTTCGAGTTCCGAATGAGCTTTTGCTTTCTTTTGTTGATTTTTCCTTACACTGATTTGTTTTTTAGGTGCCAGTTCTTCATCTGAGTCATCTTCGAGTTCCGAATGAGATTTCGCTTTCTTTTGTTCCGTTTTCTTTACGCCATATTGTGCTTGTGTAAGCCTTTCTTTATCTGAATCTTTATTTTCTGTTGAATCTCCTGACCCAAGTTTATTCGACCCCTCCTCGGCAGAATCACTGTCAGTTGACTTCAAGTATTTGAGAATGGAGTTTGAGTCAAGTTGATTTGGTTGGTTCTTCACAGTGTTATCAGGTTTATTTGTAGAGCTGTCTGCCGAGGACAAGGTACCCTTGCCGTCACTAAGCTCCTCACCAATACTTGTCATCTTAGCCCCCACCCTGTGCTTCGACTCGTCGTTTGTTCTCATTTGTTTCTCTTCTCTGACCAGCTTGTTTGTTTCTACAGCGCCATCGCTCAGTTCAGCATCAGAATCAGAGGAGTTATCATGTTCCTCGTGGTTTTTTATTGATGCAACATTGTTTGGGTTTTTTCGAGATTTTGAATGAGAAAACATATCTCTAGCATTTCCTAAAGTTTCACCTTCACTGTTTCCCGATTGGTTATCTTTTAAATGTGTCTCTTTTATTCCCGGCAAAGACTCGTTATCATTTGAATCAGAATTGTCTTTATTCAATTGTTTTGAACTTTTCTTACCGGCTTTACCCTTGATATTCTTCTTTACAATGGGCCCTAGTTTGGTTTTTTTGGGTTTTGGAACATATCCCACTTCAAACTCTGAATCACTTTTGTCTTCCGATATTTCCGAGTCATCACGTTCTTGGATTCTTTCACTTGGGCGAGACTTAACGGCTCGTCTAGGTCGACTATTGACGTGGGATTTAGGCGGACTTTTCTTATTTTTATTAAGTTCAAGTTCAGATTCTTCCCCAGATAACTCCAAATCATTTTTGTTGAAATTCTCATTCAAAATTGATTTCTGTTTTTTAGTCGCCCTATTTGGCGAGTCATCACTCCCTTCTGAACTATCTATTCTGGATCGCTTGTCCAGTGAAATGTTCCCTTTGGAAAGTTTGGAGTCGGAACCGGAGGAGTATTCCATTGCAGACTATTTGGTCTAAGGTGTCTCAATCACACCTGCACAAAACAAGAATTAATATTGTCAGTTGATTAATAAAGATCCCTCCCCCCCCAACCAAATTTTTAGTCAAGAAAACTGGATCAAACTATTCTACTGTAGTTGAGAGGGTCATTTTGTTAACTGTATGGCTGATTTGCTCCCAATCCTTGTACCTTCCCCTACCTCCGTGAGCGAGTGAATACCTGTACCTTCCCCTACCTCCGTGAGCGAGTGAATACCTGTACCTTCCCCTACCTCCGTGACCGAGTGAATACCTGTACCTTCCCCTACCTCCGTGACCGAGTGAATACCTGTACCTTCCCCTAATTCTGTGAGCGAGTTGTTACCTGTACCTTCCCCTAATTCTGTGAGCGAGTTGTTACCTGTACCTTCCCCTAATTCTGTGAGCGAGTTGTTACCTGTACCTTCCCCTAATTCTGTGAGCGAGTTGTTACCTGTACCTTCCCCTAATTCTGTGAGCGAGTTGTTACCTGTACCTTCCCCTAATTCTGTGAGCGAGTTGTTACCTGTACCTTCCCCTAATTCTGTGAGCGAGTTGTTACCTGTACCTTCCCCTAATTCTGTGAGCGAGTTGTTACCTGTACCTTCCCCTAATTCTGTGAGCGAGTTGTTACCTGTACCTTCCCCTAATTCTGTGAGCGAGTTGTTACCTGTACCTTCCCCTAATTCTGTGAGCGAGTTGTTACCTGTACCTTCCCCTAATTCTGTGAGCGAGTTGTTACCTGTACCTTCCCCTAATTCTGTGAGCGAGTTGTTACCTGTACCTTCCCCTAATTCTGTGAGCGAGTTGTTACCTGTACCTTCCCCTAATTCTGTGAGCGAGTTGTTACCTGTACCTTCCCCTAATTCTGTGAGCGAGTTGTTACCTGTACCTTCCCCTAATTCTGTGAGCGAGTTGTTACCTGTACCTTCCCCTAATTCTGTGAGCGAGTTGTTACCTGTACCTTCCCCTAATTCTGTGAGCGAGTTGTTACCTGTACCTTCCCCTAATTCTGTGAGCGAGTTGTTACCTGTACCTTCCCCTAATTCTGTGAGCGAGTTGTTACCTGTACCTTCCCCTAATTCTGTGAGCGAGTTGTTACCTGTACCTTCCCCTAATTCTGTGAGCGAGTTGTTACCTGTACCTTCCCCTACCTGCGTGAGCTGGTCAAATTATGTCTATCTTATCACAAGCGTATTGCTTTTGATGAGTATTTTTATGTGTATTATTTATATTAATTATCCCTAATGATTAGCCTGTAGTGTATGAATAGCATAATTATGTTCTTTAATGCTAATAATAATAATAATAATATTTAGCACCGCGTCTTACTAACCGTTCGGGTTATACGCTTTAAGTACTAATTACTTTAATGGATTAGGAATTGGGGAGGTTGAATTAGAGGAAGTGAACCCGCATTTGCGTGGAGGGAGAGAGGAAAACCATTTAGGAAAAGCCACCCCCAGTTCACCCGACCGAGACTCGAACCTCGATCTCCCCGTCCTCGGCAGTCGAGCTCTACACGACGAGCGCGTTAGCCAACTACGCCACCGAGGTGGGTTTAATATTGTAGTTAGTGATGTCTGATAGCGATAGTAATCATCAAACACCAAGAGTCGACTATTTTCGCTCGCTGGTTTGTCTCCCGAGCCCACGCACACTAAGGGATGGTTAGGGGAAGAGGGGAGGGGAGCCCGATTCACTCTTGCAGAAATATTAACGTGTAACACTCACACTCGTTGATATGAACCACATAAGTTGCACTCGTGCTTGTAATATAATGGAAGTGGTAATACCACTACACACTGTTGGTCAACGTGTCACATCGTCAATGAGTATATTGGCAGCGCAAACGACTCATTCACCAAGTTAGAACTGTCTGTCCATAGCTCTCGCTCACGAGTCGTTCACTTCACGTAATTCGCTCACGAATGAAGCAGATGTACCTGCTTGGTCTTTATCTAGCCCCGCATCTTACTAGCCCCACCTGGTCAGCCTCTAAGCATTTAATATCTACTAATTATGCTACTCAGTTAGGGATGAGAAAGGTTGAATTTAGAGGAAGTGTATCCACATTTGGGTGGAGTAAGAGTGTAAAATCATCTTGGAAAAACCCCGCTCAGTATAGCCGACCGTGATTCGAACCCCAATGTTTGTCGTCTGCACCCTAGTCTGACACAAGAGTGACACCTTAGACCATGCGTCCAATGAGGCAGGTCACTAGTCTTTAGTCCGAAAGAGATCAGACTCCACAGTAACGGATTGCTCTGTCCGTACCTTGACTCTTAAGTTTGTAGAAGTTGAGGCAACTTTCATTACCGACGACTACAGAGAACCAATGAAAGGTTACAGACAAATGAATGAAAGGTGATTTGCAGGTTGTATTTTCATTTGAGTTGGCTTCCTCCTAGCACTTCGACCCTTTCCAATATTAACCACATTGCAGGTATTATAACTAGTTATGGGGTGACCTGGCGGTCTAGGGGGTAAGGTATCAGACTTCTGTGCTGGTGGCCGGGGTTCAATCCTCGGTCCCGGCAAAGATTTATCTGATTACCAAACCCTTCCTTCACCTCTGACAAGACATCTTGTGAATGTGGGGAATGTCAGGCCTCCACCGTGGTTCGGATCCCACGTTAAACTGTAGGTCCTTCATTTCATCTCACATTCACCCTACCATTACACATTAGCGTAAGTGCGTATAACCCGAACCGGTAGTAAGACGCGGTGATAATAATAATAATAATAACTAGTTATGGTCGGGTTTAGTATGGTCCAACGTGGTAAACAATTAGTTTTAAACACAAACCATTGATTCTTCACCGAGAAGCTGGAAACACAACTGTCAACACTTAACCGAGATAATAGGAAGAATATAAGCACAATTATGTTAACTAAAAACATCAAATTAAATAAAAATAGTATTAGAATGTTGTGTTTATATTGAGATTGTTTAATCCATCAGAGTTTGATCGGGCAAAGTATTTTACTTTCTCATTGTTGACACAAACTCACGCAACTAAGGACATGGAGGGGGTCGAAACGTAATAACCGGCCCTTCCAGGCGTTACACTCACAACATGTGGGGAATCCAACGATACTATATTTACAGTGGGTTTTATTAAAAAACTTTGTTGTACTGTAATGAACGATTAAAAACCAAACTCACACAAGTCAAGCAGAAACAAATATTGCTGAACAATCGGTAAACTCTCATGAACAGAGCTTTACATACTTAAAGAGCTGATTAATTCGCAGCAATCTTCTATAGTAACAACTCTTGCTCTTTAACACGATGGATGGGTGTCTTGAAAAGGGTTAGCTAATCTTTTCCATTCTAATCAAAAACACTCTCTCACATCCCATTACAATTTTATTATTACTAGCACCGCGTCTTACTACCCGTTCGGGTTATACGCACTTACGCTAATGTGTAATGGTAGGGTGATTGTGAGATGAAATGGAGGACCTACAGTTTAACGTGGAATCCGAACCACGGTGGAGACCTGGCATTCCCCACATTCACAAGATGTATTGTCAGAGGTGAAGGAAGGGTTTGGTAATCAGATGAATCTGTGCCTGGACCGAGGATTGAACCCCGGCCGCCAGCATAGAAGTCTGACACCTTACCCCCTAGACCGCCAGGTTACCCACTCACAATTTTACATCCAACCAACTCACACAAGTCTCAATTAGATCTGAATTGAAAACATAATTTAAAGATTTGAGAGGACACACCCACTGGAAGTCAAATATTAAAAAAAGTAATAATATATTATATTTTAAGACTAAACTATACCGAGTATTGAGGTTCCCAAACTAGAGACTATATTAGGCCATTATTCAAAACACATTATAAACAGTTTGACTTTCATAGTATGAGACGACATGATCATGTTTCAAACCACAATGTTGGCTTAATAGGCCTGTGTTTACGTGTGGACTTGGGTTTTATTGATAACTTGTCAAAATGTTGTAATAATGAAATAATTATAGTAGAAAATATTTAATGATTTGGTATCCTCTGTGAAGTAGTGTAATATATGATAAGGTGCTTAGTATCATTTCCAAATATAATTTAAGTTCTTAAGTGTTCGAAACTAAAAGTATTTTTAAAAAAGTACTAACGTAATCAGCAAAATATTTCTACAGTATTTTTTATCATTAATGTATGTTGCCATTGATTACTATATCTTTTTTATCAATTCAATCAACACAAAACACAATTATTAACATTTGTTTCCAACGATTATCAACTTAGAGCGGGAAAACACTAAAAATTGACGAGACTGAACTACTCTTTATAAACACTAAACAGTAATTTATGTTTTCTGAACCAACATATGAAAAACAAAATAAAACCTAACAGCAAACTTACCTCTCAATTATTTATAATAATTAATGCGCAGAGAAATAAATATAATTTATGTCGTTAGTGATAAAATACACCTCGAAATAAAATCACTACATTATTGCCATAATTATACATATTATTCTAGTTGCTTTAATAGCGGGAGCTATTTATGGCTGTGGTCATGATTTGCGTTGGGATGAGTTCTTAACGACAGTATCAATGCCATCTACAGGTAAGTAAGGACCTAGCAGAGGTGATATTTTATTGAGATGCACATTAATCGTAGTACAAATTATTATCCAGGTCTTATTTTTTACTTTTATTATTATTATGTTAAGTCCAAAAAGGGAGGAGGCTACTGAGGAGTGGAGGAGGTTACGTAATGGTTAGTCACATAATCTGTACCTAGACCTAGACGCAAATGGGAAGGTAAAATTAAAATGGACCTGAAATAGATAGGGTTTAATGAGGGACGCTGGATAGAACCAGCTCAAAATTAGGAAAAGGTATGATGAAGTCTACTAGACAGAACTAACTCAAGATATAAATAGTGTGTAATGAAGTGGACTGGTTAGAACTAGCTCAAGATATGTATAGGGGTAATGAGGGGGATTTGATAGAATTAGCTCAATACAGAGATAGGGTGTAATTAGGGGGACTGGATAGAACTAGCTCAAGATAGAGATAGGGTGTAATAGGGAAGACTGGTTAGAGCTAGCTTGAGATATGGATAGGGTGTTGTGAGGTGGATTTGAGAGTGAAACCCCCAGCCCTAAATCTCCCAACAAGAAATAAAAAGCAACGGGTAACAAGGATTTAACATTTATTAAACACGAAAATAGACCAATGGTATGTACAAAACTGTACTAGCAGGGGGCGTAGCTGTGGGGGGTGGGCATTCCAATTTAGGGTTTAGACTAACAGTCTTAAGTTATAAAATATGAACACTAAGTGGCAGATAGAATTTAAACTGTTTCCAAAGACAAACCACAGACTCTAACAAACATAAATTATGACATTATTCAATTAAAGGAATTGGGTATGAATTTCCCTAGTAGAAAGGCTCGGCAGAGAACATAACAATAAAAAAGTTATGGGTTACAATTTTACAACGAACAAGTGCTGGTGTTACCTATGGGTCAAGAGTTAAAGTTAAAAACAAGCCAACATTAGGACATGCTACCTCACGAATGGAGGATAAGTTAATTTATAATCAAAAACAAGTTTACCATATATTGACCTAGAAACTAGTTAAGTTACAGTACAGTAAATATTGAGACCAGAGACCTAGATACAAAGTCATAAATATGGCCTTAAAATAACCAAACAACGTCACCTTGTAGCAAACGAACCATTTAGCTTTAACTCGTCAATGTGATTTCAAATGGTGCCCATCATACATTATTTACGATTAAATATAGACTGGCTATCTAGTAGCATAGTGACTAGTTAAATTACAATTAAGTACTGGTACAGTGAAATCTCCCTTAAAGGACACATCTGAATAGTTAAATCTTCTTTATGACGGGTACTTTAAATTTCCTCGGCAACATTTAATGACCTCTTTCAGAGAAAAAACTTCCCAATAACGGAAACGGACACTGATAGAGTCGCATACTTATGATTAACAATCTCTAGAAAGTGTACAAAAATTTAAAACCCCATTTCACATGCTGTTTGAATGTTAGGAATGTCATTGTTTCGAGTGAAGTGTAAGCAGTGCTTCCTTCCCCCTCTAGTCAAAGTTTCTAAAATAGCCTACCCAGACGTGACTAAGGTATTTCAAACTCATAGCTTCTACTCCTTCCGAGTCATTAGCAGGGCTTGTTCGAAATTTTTTAGTCCGTACTCGTGCGCTCATAGTAAATAAACTTGTGATTTTTCTAAGTTTTAATTTAATTAAAGTGGTACGTTTTGTCGGTTCTTAAAATTTCTCAAAAACGTAAGCGTTTAACTTGTTGTGAAAGTGAGTTCGCCCGGTGTATGGATTTGGTATTGGGAGAGGAATGATTCGGATGTGCAAGAGCCTATATTGACGAAGTCCTGGTCACCTCGTCTAGTTTAAGGGATAATATAATACACCTCCAGCACGTTCTTAAGAGGATCATAGCCGCAAACATGACCATAAAGTTAAGAAAGTCTTTGTTCTTTAGAGACAAGGTCCCGTTCCTGGGACACATTCATACTCCCACTAGCACCCGCCCTGACCCGGAGAAGTTTAGAGTAATAAAGGAATAACCTGTTCATGGGAATCGGACGTGGGTGAAGGCGTTTCTGGTCGTCATTGGGTAGTACCGGGGATATATGGAAAAGCTGGTGAAGCGGGAATTGCCATTGCTTAGACTGCTGAAGAAAGAGACCCAGTGGAAGTTTGGTTCTGAGGAGAGGGAGACGTTTCAAGATTTGAAGAATTTGTTCACTGAAATGCAGGTACTGCATCACCCAAGGCACCATGAAACGTGCTACGTCACTACTGATGCGAGTGGCTATGCTTCGGGGGTGATGATACACCTGCTGGACCAAAATTATCACCGTAAAATAGTTACGATGGACAGCAGGAAGCTGGATGGCCCTGAGCTAAACCATACAGTTACTGAGAAGGAGTGTTTGGCTATAGTTTGGTTGCTATGAAAATTTCGTAGCTTATTGTTGGAGAGCCCAATAATCATCTTGTCAGACCACAAAACTTTGACATTTATGGAAACTTGTTGGTTACGGAGTGGGAGGCCTACTAGGTGGAATTTGGCCCCGCAATAGTTTGACCTCAAGCTTCAATATATCTCAGGAAAAGAAAATTCACGGCGACCACATATATCGANCATATATCGATAAACATGACGCTTGGACTGGCTGAGCGAAGATTGGAAACGCCTCAACAACGAAACTTCGCAGGGCATGCCGGTAAAAACTATGACGGGCCAGCCTGAGAAGGTGGCGTGATCTAATAATTTTATTCTGGACCCTCCTCAGTGCCACTCGATGCTTCTACCCCCGTATCGTTACTCCTTCCCTCTCTCCTTTGTTTCTGTGTTTTCCCTGGTTTATGTTTCCTCTCTTTCCCCCCTCTCTGAGCAACTATCTTCGGATATATACTGGTGCAAGTACGTTTGAAAAATTACTCTTGACAGGATACCATCCTTGGACACATTTAGGTGTTCAGAATTATGTAAGGTATACATTATTTTTCGGCGTTTATAATTCTAAATTTCTTTTCGTCCAAAATAAGTAATATTAATAGTAGACTTCCAATATTGTACGTTTTTCTTTTTTTTTAAGGATGACTTGTTATTTGTCTGAACTTTTCAGACGTGGTCATTAAAATAATAATAGTATTACTATTTTTTTAAATATTACATCAGGCTACAATGAATATAAATATCCTATTAAGATAATTATTTCAAATGCAAAATCCCTTTTGGACTTGCGTTTTAATGGATTAATTATGCTATGATAAGTCCTATAAGAACCAGAGAACTGTAAGAGAGATTTGTCTTTCAAGTCTCGTTGACTTAAAATTGTATTTTCTAAAAATATTTATAGCGCGTCTTTGGCTGTCATTGTTGTCATTATATATTAATATTTATAGTGCGTCTGACTTGAGGCGGTAATTGATGCTGTCACTAGTCCTTTTATATTTTTTATTATATGTTAACTTTTGCAATCTGTATGACACGAGATGTTTTATCTTGGCAATCGTTAGCTGGGTTGTTAGTGTTATTTTGCATGTAGACTCAGTTCTTTGAGGAGTCCTCGGACTTATAATGTATTTACTATGGGCAATATGCTACAATAGTGTTAAGGATAGGGTACTGGGCATAATGAGGTGGACTGTATAGAACTAGCAAGATAGGGATAGGTGGCATACTTTCGTAAATACGGAAGTGAATTTTTGAGTTACTAATGCTATAGAGTAAATAAATAATATTATGTATAAGGAAACTACTTTTACCACATTTGATTTATATTTGGAAAGTAACTTACTAAACTATATAAGCCCTACTGTAATGTATTGATTAGTATAGTTTAGTAACGCTCTGAATTGGCCTAACTAATATTTTTCAAATCCTTTATTTTTACTATATTTACTGTTCCTTTTAAAATACGGTGAGTCTTGAAAATGTTTTATTTTACTTATGTGAGTGCGTCTGTATTTGAACTATTAGAAGTTTTTATTTATTGTTATACATTTTATTAGACATATGGATATGTGTTAAAATTTTACTGTTGGTATATTTTGAAATTGAAATCCTGAGCATCACATTGTTTCCTCCAACTTCTGATGAGACTCTTCTCACTAAATCGTGAAAAGGTTGATTAGACTTTGAAATTTCTAATTTTAATCACGGCCTTCACAGTAAAATGAAAACTTAGTGGTTCAAATTTCTCAGACCCATTTCGTTTATTTTAGACCTTGGTTTCCTCTAAAATAAAATCATTAATCTCTATAATATTACTGGATGGACATATGTGTCTGAAATTTTCAAGCTGTCATCTGCATTCCATTATGTAAGAGAGAAAGAATCTTTAAGGTATCTCTTTCTCTCTTACACCCATACAAGGCAATGTGATATTTTGATATTGTTCATTAGTTTGATTGAATATATGAAATACATCAATGTGTGATTAATTATATGAAATAAAATATTATCATAGCTTGTAAGGCTTTATCTATTACCAGAATTCTACCCTAGAGTTGTGTTTAGGTAGGATAAAAGATCTTCCAGAAGGAAATTTCTACTTCCGTTTAAAATGGTCGTTTATCCTACCAAAATATTATATATATGATAGTATTCTAGTACAAAATCAAGTCTTACAGATTTGAATTATTACTAAAATCGGAGTTTAGTAGACACCGTATTTCCTACAAGCCTATAGCCTAAATTGTCATTTGAACTTAAGATTTCTACACAAAGTATGTCATTCAAACAAATGTAATACAGTTTTTAGCTAGCTTGTTTCATTATAGTTATTGAACTTCCAACAAAATATGGTTTCTGAAAGCAATATACAAGATATGAGCCAACTTACAAATGATAATATAATAAAACCTTCTACAAGATTATAATCTAAGTGATAGTTTGAATGTATGACAACTACACAAAGTTTGTCATTGAAACAAATGTAATCAAGTTTTAAGATACCGTATCTTATTTATTATGTTTATCGAACTTTGAATATAATACAGTTTCTGAAACCAATATTCAAGCTAATAACCAACTTTAAATATAAGTGTTGTCTTGGCAGACTGTAAACAACATTGACAATAACTACATATTTAAATATGTTAAAGATTTAATTCGTATTTTTACAGTATTGCCTGTACAACTGAATTGTATATTCTTTAATGTAAATGTTTCTTAAGGAAAGTGTGGTATAATATTTCACTATTTTCAAACAATAACTATTTTATTTATCAGAGACATATTTACGCATAAGAACATTGAAAGAAACCGTTAAATATGTCCCCTCACAGTGTAGCAGACGATAAACTTGGGTGTCACGCTTTGGTCCTTGGCAATGTGTTTGTGTATGTCCATCCAGTTATAATATAGAGATCAAGGAATAAAATAACAACAGGTTTTTGAGCAAAATATACTATCTTCTTTTATTAGAATAACAATTTTCCCTAATCATCAAGCCGGCGACCACGTAGTTGGTATCACTGGTGAGACAAACATGGCCGTGGGGCTGAATTGGCTATTGTGGCGTTTTCTATTAACGGTAATTCCTGTAATTTCAGTAAATGGAATGTTTTCAAAAAGGCAGTGTAACCATATTCACCCAAAAGATCATGAGGTAAGACATTTTAACAACATTAAATTTGTCGAATTAATTTGAAGGCAAGCTAACTACAACACTGGTTTCTTTTGTGTTGGTTGAAATGTCAAATGTGACAAGTGCAAAATTATCAAGGATGTTGAGATACGTCATGTGACAATGTCATTGAGACGATAACAAGTTTGTTATTCTATAATATAGCTGAACAACGAGCGCTCTGGCATATTATTTCCGATGAAATAATTCTGGTTATGGTACAGTGTATGTTTGTATTATTATAATGAATTCTTAAACGGTTAGCTATGATTATGATAGGCTTCCAACCCTTTTAGGGCTACAAACTATCTTTTCATACAGAATTTATTGTGATGTTCTTTTGGTTTTTAATATTTTCAGTAGGATTCTCTCTTTTTAATTTCCCCTTGAACAAGAAGGTATCCCTTTTCGGACCTGATTGTTTTTCCTTGGTTTGTATCTCTTACAAACTCGGCCCGCATGCTCTAAGTTTGCCGAATTTTACTTCTTCTATATCAAATAAGAAGAACCAAACTCCGACAGTTGATGATGGTACCCACTATCCAGCCATTTTTTGGCTTTTTCACAAGGATGTACAAAAATTGATATTTGACGTACAATTTTGCGTACATATAAACATGGGGAATCAAATAAAACATAACAAACTTTAAAATTAAATTAGAAAAATACTCTCCCATGTAAGTAATGTTTCGGCTCTAGTGTCTGACATGACCTTGAAAGCTGGAACTAGAGGTTTCTGGTTCATGTCCATCACAAATAAAACATAATATAATAACTAACTTAGAAATATTATTAGGTATACATGTAGCCTACTTTGTCGAACAAGATCACAAAAGTTTAAACTCTCTTTAACAGGAACATTAAAACTAAATTAAACAAAAGAATCAGTCAAAAAGGTACATATTCATGACCTCTCGGACATGAGACAAAGTTTATATATTCGTTATTATGATTACGTTCCTAACCTAGCTCAACCTAACCTTCCATGTATTAATAAATTTAATTTATGATTATCACTGATAAAATAAACTACCAATATTAAACACAATTTTTTAAATAATTAACTACAGTTGGTACACATCATCCGACGCTGTCACAGCCATTTTAGGCGCAGGATCGCCAACTGCGGATCACGGGAAAGTTATGTCATCAATATTTACATCCTGGAAATTATTTGGGAAATTGGTTATCAAGTTGTGTTTGTATTATCTATTTATTTAAAGTTTTTAAAATTTAGAAATATGGTCGTAATTTGATTGTACTTACTCTTATGTGACGGAATGAATAAAAGATTGAAATATTTTACCAAAGCAGAGAGAAAAACAAAACAAGATAGAATGGGACAGATGACCCACGAGAAAGATTATTACCATCACTACGAATATTCTTATTTTTGTGTTCTGCACAAATTTGCGTATTAAGTTTTATGTAAGTTACTTAAGTAAATAGTGACAATATTTATTATTTCGGATTAGAAGGGTCTTCACTGTATCGTTCTTTAACTTACATTTAGCTTATTTCTTAAAATCATTACTATTATTGTTATAATCATCAACATGATCATTGTCATCGCCATCTCCGTTGAGTGCTGTCCTATTGGTCAGCACTAGAATAATGGAGTTTTAATTGGGATAGTGAAATGATGATAATAATTACTATCATTATTGTTGTTTGTGGACACTAGATGTGTTTCTCCGTAATATAGTTGTACCCTAATGATAAACTATTTGATAATATTTGAAAATAAAAGCAATTTACCACTTGAAGCAATCGAGGGCTTCCTAAGGGCAAGAACATGCCCCGGCAGTTAAAACAGATCATGTTGTAGCGTTTATTACCATAAAACTACCAGAGTTAAAACAGATCATGTTGTAGCGTTTATTACCATAAAACTACCAGAGTTAAAACAGATCATGTTGTAGCGTTTATTACCATAAAACTACCAGAGTTAAAACAGATCATGTTGTAGCGTTTATTACCATAAAACTACCAGAGTTAAAACAGATCATGTTGTAGCGTTTATTACCATAAAACTACCAGAGTTAAAACAGATCATGTTGTAGCG
>CABEEJ010009797.1:6571-16885 GCA_901482245.1 Timema douglasi
AGAAAACTTAAGTTTACGTTATTTTAAATGTAATATATAACAGGTAATTAAAGATCTTTATATTTATAACAAAACTGTGATCTTTTACAAGTGTTGGCAACCCAAAACCTAAACATATGATTTTCGAACTGTCATCCAGGTAAAACCTATCGTGAATGGAATATAGTTATTAGCGGGGCCAACAGAAGCGTGGAGTCAAGGGTGACTATAATTGCTTAAGCCAAAAGTGGGACCCCTGTCATACATTCACCCCCTACCCTCCACAAAAAAAAAAAATATAGGAAAATTCTTCTAGAACGTTAGTTAAGATACAAGAGTGATAAATGTTGAACTAAAAGTTCGACCTTTTTATGGGCTAGTTCTCGCTTCTGTCAACAGACGGAAGGCTGCGCTACATATAACTTCGAGATTTAAAATGATTCATTGTTCCACCTATATTTAGTACTGGAGAGTTATAGTTCGATTTTAAGAAAAAATCTGTTTTTACATGTTGCTATTAAAAACCGGGACGAATTTGTTTGTTCTCAAAACGGGACAATCGGGATTTATGGTCACCCTAGTGGTGTCCGTCTGTCTATCCAGAATATTTGACAAACTTCCCGATAAGAAACTTAGCACAGTGATTACTTAGATATTGAAGTTACTCCCTACATTCTCATTAAAAATAATAAGAGGTTTTATTCCTGACAATGAACGTAAATAGTTTGTGAACCACTTTACATCCCGCCCCCTCGTCTTACCACCCGTCCGTACTACCAGTCTATTTATTCTAAAGGAACAGGTGAGGAAGGTATGATCTTGAGGAAATGAACCAGCATTTTAGTGGTGGGTGAGTGGAAAATAATTTAGTAACAATTTTATCTAGCTCACCTTTGCTAGTTTTCCGGTTCTAGGTGTGGTTTCTAAGACACCGGGAAAAGAACCGTTGTGCCAATTACTGTATTCGTCGCGGGGAAGTTAATCTTACACACATGTTATAATCAGCCATAAAAACTGGTATGAAATGGCACAAGCAGTCTACTACGTGTGCATGGTCTGTGTTCTGAAAGTGGCATGTAGCATGTAGACACGCCTCAGCCTGTACACGCGAGTGACCTGGACCCCCAATCCACTTGGCTACCAACTACCTCGCCTCCGAAGTGCACTCCGCCCTCGTTACCCGAACATTAATAAGCCGTTGTAGGTTCACATTTGCCGCAGGAGAGCGCGGAATATTACCTGACTTTGTTTTAAGAGGGATTCACATCGGTGGACGCGTTGACTTATTGTCAGGCTCATCTAATAAATGTGCAAGGTTGGCGCTCGGATCTTGTGCGGGTGTATTTAGGTGTTTTTTTACTAAATGGCTTCACAATGTCTCTTCACCCAAATGAGGGTTCATTTCGTATCAGAACTACCTTTCTTGATCACAACCTCATTAACCCAAGTTATATTCGTATAGTCCGGACGGGTAGTAAGAAGCAACCATTTGTTTAATTCCTGAGCGTCCTTCGTATTTTGCTCCAAGTCTTACAATGAAGAAGGTAAATTCTAAAGTAACTGTATCAGCATTTGATTGGAGTGATAGTGATATTCATTTAGGGGGAGGGGGGGAACTCAGTATATTCAGGCAGGATTCGAACCCCAACCTCCTCATCATTGATGAACTTAACTAGATGGACCTGGCTTTTTGTCTGCGTACAACCGATGCGGGTAAAATAATATATTAACAGCTTAATACCAAAGATGTTGTTTTCCAATATATTTCTATATATTGTAATCGACACGGCATAAATTGAGACATTTGTTTAATATTAGTTGTGTTGTGGATTGTAAGTGATAACACGAGCATTGAAAGGTGTTTTGATTAGTTAGTAAGCAATAGAACATATGCGCTGACAACATAAACAGTGTATCAGCATTCTTCACGGTAAATCAGGCTAGGAAGCAGGATAAATAGTAATGTTTTCAACATAGTTGGGTTGACAACTCACCATCGAGCCTAGGAGGGCCACGCTAACCATTTTGGGAGTTACGCGGGTTAGGACGCCGGATCGCCGAGTACGAGTGCTGAGGGGTTACCGTCATGCCCAAGGTACCGGGGTTCATACCCATGTAGAGCCACCTAGCGGTCAGTCACACCATTGGTTGCATTCCGTGCTATACTTCATTCTGCCACAAGCTGCCGCTCCAAAAAAATTCAAGAATTAAAGAAAAAAGGACACATTATATTAAATGTTATCAATAATATCAAGTGGAAATAAGGGGTGCTGCAGTTCCGCAGTGCCTATACACGAGCCGCCACTGGTAAATTAGTCTTAAACAATAATAATATTTAGCACCACGTCTTACTACCCATTCGGGTTATACGCTAAATTGGTCTTAAAGAACTTAGAATTAAGAACTTCTTTTATAAAAAGTAAAAACGATGCGTTATTAGTTTTATAGGTTGTGTCAAAAATAGTCGATTTTTTTTGCATATTTTCACAAAGGACAAAAAATATAAAGTAAGTAAAAAACACAAAAAAGTTAGAAGCAGGTCTTACTTTTACATCCTTCCTTTACAAAATAAAACAAGTCCCTTGTTCCTGCGATGTATTTACGAGGATGTGTGTGTATAGGTTACGTAAGTTAGGGTTCGGCCAGACTGACAAGCGTGCGAGCGAGCGAGCGCGCAAGCGACTGGGTGGCCACACTGGCGAGCGAGCGAGCGAGCGCGTAATTAGCAGACCCTAGTTCATTAGAGAAGATGTATCTGTCAAAGACACTTGGTACATCTCTGCTACTGAAAAATTCTTACAACAATTTTTTTTAATGTACCGAAGTGTTTTAAAATCAGATTAGCCGCACCAGTGGCGGAATGGTGCGTTGCACTCCATAGCTTTTGACTGGGAGATAAAGGTTCGAAGGCTCAGTGAACTGAAGGTGATTCTTAAAACTTATTTATTGTTGTGGTTTTTTCATACTCTCCAAACTAATGGTGATTATTATTTGTAAAGGCCTACTTTGATTATAATATTGAAGTATTGTAACATATCGGGCTTACATATATTTATGGTCTTACCAATTAAATTAGGCCATTAATAGCAAGTGTGTTAAATCTATCACTGATAGAAAAAAGTCAAATATCATGTCAAAATGAGAAGTTTCCCAGCACTCAATGAACCAACATACAATAATATTGCCTAGCGCCTGTAAACTAGACTGTACCGGGTCGAGCGCGCGCGCTTGAAAAATAGAAACAGTTCTATCTTTCAAGCGCGCGCGCTCAGTCGCTCGCTCCAGTGTGGCCACCTCCCGTTAGAATCCATGTGTTCTATTTTATATTTTAGTCGCTCGCGCGCTCAGTCTGGCCGCCCCCTTAGTCATGCAAACCAACAAATACATTGCTCTGAAATGGGCTCTTGAGTACCAGAAACATCTCTAAGTAATGACGTTCTTTTCAATTGATTGACAGCTATTCCAAACGCAAATATATGTTTTATAACATTTTTAATACGACGGTACTAGCAACAATCCCATACGTGGAGCCCAGTTATGACTTGTTTCGATATGTTTGGTGAATGTTGGCACATAAATTAAAGCTCCAAGCACAAGAGTCGGTCTTCAAAGTATGTACTAGCTCAGTATCCTGGCAATAAATCAGCTTAAAACCACTCACCCAACACCTGACAAACACCATCACCGTTAATTACACACCTGGTGGCAATTAAAAAAAACACTGACAAAAATAATATAAGAGATTAAAAATGTAGACTACAATTTTCTCATTTGTTGTTTATAGCGCACTTTCTAAATATTTCCCGTACCCTGCGTCTTAATACCCGTACGGGCTGCATACATATCTACAATGATGGGGTAGCGGATGAGTAAGGTAGAGCTTAGAAGAAGTGTACCCCACATTTGTGTAGAGAGAATGTGGGAAATCATGTAGGAAAAAAGCTAACCCAGCTAGAAGCCACCCCTTACCGCCCCAGAAGCAGACGGGGTTGGTCCTAGACCTGTCAGATGGTTCAAGAGGCACCTCCTGGTCGAGTGAGAGAACCTTATCAGGGAACCGAGGACTCAAATTTAGCATGGATTTGAGCCCAGAACCACACTAATCATCTGACAACTCCTCAGTGTGTCCTCCACACAACTCAATATCCACTGACAGAATCCAGACTGACGACCAGTCCACCCACCCACCCTACATCATCCACCTGGTGGAGCCCTCAACCAAAAAACAACATTCCTCAAGCGACCATGGAAAACAAGTTGTTGAGCCGTCAATCTTCCAGAAAGAGAACCATCCCTCGAGTTCTTGCATACTGAAGACCATTGTACCTTCCTCCCCTCCCAGCCCTCTTAAATACCGCTTGGACTTTTAACAATTGCCACAACCTCGTGATCACTTATGCTCTCGCCCACCTTCTATTACTGTTAACTTATAATCCAATAACGACAACTCGCGATAAAGATCACCTCTCCTTGTTTGATTGATGGAGTTTTCACCCTTATGGACCAAGGGAAGACGGGTGTTTATTGTTAAGAGGTTTCTTGAGGGGTGAGAGGTGAGCCAACAATAGGACCTCAAACTCGATCTTCTTTTGATGGCTCTTTCTATTATGTCTGGGTAAAGATGGGGAGGGAGTGGTAAGACCCTGGGGGGAGGGGGGGGGAATAGCCAGCCATCTAAAGAAGAGCTTAGGTAGAGTGAGAGTTGATGTTTCGTTATTAATGTGAATTCACACGTTCACCGAAAAACTAGCGTAGAACAGAAACGTGGTCAATTGAAGGAGCTTTAAGCCAATCACGAGATTTCCGCCAAAGTTCAACTCATCTCTATTTTGTCCGCTTTGCCCGAGATGTTCGGCACAGGAGAACCAATCAAATTCCAGAACCAACCATCTCCAATTAGTGCGCATGTGCATTTGTCAACGCATGCGCTGTACTGTGAGGAGATGTAAAATAATCCGTTAATGTAAAGCGTGTATCGATGTAAAAGACTGTGCCAAGTCACAGCGTTATAATTTGTTAACAACTATCGGGAGAACGGTCTAAAAGATATGTGTATCCACTAGGAAATAAAATTTGTTGATAATAAATTGTTTTAAGTTAGTGTTGCAATGCATCATGGGTCAATATACAGAGAGTGAATTATTACTGCACCACTGAGGCAGTTTCTGCTTTCTATTTTCGGCGAACGTGAGAATCAAGCTTTTCTCTGTTGGAGGAAGTGACCGTCAGTTGAAAGCCGTGGTACGGTAGCTAGCCGCCTTTTATGCACGGCGTTCGTGTCGCCATACTCCGCGTTCTAAAATATGTCACGGCGTTCTGAAAGTTGTCGCTTGAGTTCTAATTTAAAATCTTCTTCTTTGGCCGAGAGGCCCAGTGGTGCCAGTCCCAAACATAATCTCATGATGGATCCATGTATCATCTAATACGCCTCCAAAAACAAAAGAAGGAAAAGAAAATGGTCCGTTCATCCGATAAAGTGTTAGCATAGAGAAAGGAATAACGTTTCAAGATAAAAAGAGAAATGTAACGAATGTTTCTGTTTTTTTCTTCGTAACATTTGGACAAATTGATATATTTCGATTAAAATCTAAATAAACATAAGCACCCAAGAGGGTCTAAATATTTTGATTTTTGATATAACTTTAGTCTATTATTTTTTGGGACAAAGATGTCCAAAGTAAAAAAAAAACTATTTTAGTCATGTATGGCGCTATAAATATAATATCAACGTTGAAATTATACTTATCAAAATTAGCATGTTTTTATCTGAACCCCCATTTTAATAAAGTAAATATATTTAAATGTGTCTACAATATGTTTAAATATGAAATACCATTGTACCCGCCAGTACTCCAACATTCGAACCCTGACCTCTTTGATCAAAGCCAGGCCCACAGACATGCAACTAACTCTGCTGGTTTGTGAGGGTTTGCTTAAAACTGTAAATACAATAAGCCGGGACTCTTACCCCCAACCCCTCTTATAGCAAGTGGCTGTTCTCGTGCCTGCGTTTATTATCCAAGTGTCTGTTGTAAGTCTATTGTGAATGCCACCCCCCTTCCCCTCAAACCTTGCAAAACCATTACGGGCTAGACATATTTGAACTAAATGAATGATGAAAAGGAAGGTAAACATAGACAACACTGTAAGGAACTGGTTGCCATAGTAACAAGACGCTTCCAAGGAAACCAAAAGTTGAAACACTAGCGTTCGAAGCGGTCACTCGACAGAACTAAAATGATCGAGACTCAGTGGAAAAACCACCCAAAAAACTTGACTGAATATTTTAACCTTTGATGTCCTCTCTATATTATACATTTCTCTATGGTGTTAGACATGTAGAAGGAGCGTTTTACTCTCTGTATAGGAAATTAAGGGGGGGGAGGAGAAGAAGTAGTTTTTTAATTACTTGAGAATGTAGATTAAATCATTAGATGAACTTGTGTCCAAATTTAGGACAATCCTGGCTGCAGATAAATCGTTGATGCAAGGATTAGCCTTTAATCCCGAGAAAATGTTTACCAATGACTCTGAGGTAAGTTAAGAAAGTACTTATGTTTAAAATAACTTCAAAAATATTATTACTTTTTTCAAATAAATGTTATTGAAAAACATATTTTTAAAATAAAAGTATGTATTTTATTACAGTCAGTACTTTTATAAATTTGACTGAAAATCGCTCAGTGAAAATAAGTCAGAATTTTCAGAAGCATATTATGATGCATTGCTAGCAGTAGAGGCCCCAGAGCGTGTACGTGGACTGAGATCTTGGAGGCGCCTTTCGTGTGTTGATATCAACTAAAGTGTGCCTGAATGAGACTTTGGTCTGGGGGTGCTATGATGAGAATTTTGGCCTTCGCTAGCTGCAATGTTAGTAAATGCACTAGTTGAGGCACTACCAGAATAAATTTGGTCGTGTTGGAAAGCCTGGTTACTGTTTACTGGCTGCTGGAAATGATAAGGTTGTGCTATTGAGCTAAAAAACTGTTGACTGGGATACGTGGGTGGGCCAGGAATGGTTGCTGCAGAGGTTCTTTCTTTGTATTGGAGTAGCAATTTCATCACATCGATTCTGAAATTCCTTTTTTGCTCAGCTGTCAATTCCTCTAAAATCGGGAATAGAGGGTGAAAAAAATCTGCATCATCATTGTCATCTGCTAGTGTAGTCTCATTTACTCTTTTAAAATTGTCTATGTAAGTCTCAATCTTGTCTTAAATTCTTAGTTTTCTTACTCTATGCCTCGTGCTACTAGACTGTTGAGGCTGTTCATCCTCCCCTGACGATTCCTCAGAATTTTGGCCTCCATCATTTCCCTATCGACTCTCAACAGAAGGATAGATCGAAAAAGATGCCTCTGTTGCGTGAGGTGTCATGGTAGTGTTGAAAAACTGCAGACTGTTAGCATAGACGTAGGTTTTTACATGCTTTCATGCCTGTCCTGATTTAGTCTTTGCGTTTCGAACGGAACGAACGTATGCATCCCTTATGCTTTTCAATTTTCTGTGTAGTTCGTTACCTAAAACAAAAATATAAACAAGCCATGCAGATTTAACAGTATTTTAAGGAAAAGCGTCGGTAAAGATAATACAAAACTGATCGTTTGCCAAATTTTTGTTTCCTAGCACAGCGTTTTGTTTCAGGTACCTGGGTTCCGGTTGCACTTACACAGATTTGCATTACAGTTACAAAGTTGGAGTAACTACTGCAAGTATTATTATACCAAAGACATGCAATGCTTTGTGGATTGCAATACATAATGAAGTGTTTCCACAATATTCCGAAGAAATGTGGCGGCAAATTGCAAAGGTTTTATGAAAAATCGCAACTTTCCTCATTGTATTGGTGCTTGCGATGGGAAACACGTGCGAATTATCCAACCTGAACATTCAACATCACTTTGGTGCAACTACAAAAAATATTTTTCAACGGTTTTATTTGCAATAGTAGATAGCAATTACAAGTTTTTGTACGTAGATATCGGGTCTTATGGTAAGAAGGCAGACTCAACAATATTTGATAACGATTATGTTTTCTCCATATCCTAGAACATGAAACGTCCGTATCCGGATCAACATTTTACGAAAGAACAGGGAATTTTTAATCATAGATTGTGTCGTGCAAGGAGATACATTGATTGAACTTTTGGTATTCGTAAGTGGAGAATATTTCTCAGACCTATGAACAATGAAATTTACAAAAGCATAAACTTAATAAAAACGCTTTATGCATGGCACAACTATGTTAGAATGAGAGATGGTTTTTAGTTTCAAGAAACTTTAGAGATCTCAGGAATGTTTCCTTTTGAAAATAAAGATGATACCTTTGATGCGCGGAAGGAAAGCACCATATGAGTACAGAAACGCATATGCTAAATACCTTCAGTAGCAGAGAAGGTTCAATTCCGTGGCATGAGAGCAAGATATGAATTTACAAGGTTTTTCGAAAAAATCTGCAATTTATGAAAATTGTCATTGTTTTCCTGGTGCAGTATGCCTCCGAGGTACAGAATTACAATATTGCTAGACATTACTATTTAAATATTACTAAATAAAATATTTCAATTTATTTTTTGTTAAATTAAACGGCTTGCATTGACATGTTTTTCTACTAGCGCTCAGCCATCCATTCATTTATAATCATATACATCGATGAGCAAAATACGTGAATGAAAAATAGCTATATATTTAAAAAGAACTATTGCTGTGTAAAGACGTCTGGTTGTGCATAGAAGTGTATAGACATTATTTGAACACACACACAAAAAAGGACAGATTTATGCCACCATAAAGGCATCATTCTTTTGAACTGAAACACTATTTGTTTAAAGTGTGTATCAATGTTTCATTTTTAATTATACTATTGTCTTTCTAAAATCTATATTAAATAAATGGATTGTTAGTGTGTCGTGAACATTACGCAATATCTGTCTAGAGCATGCAGAGGTCTGAAATTTAACAATCAGTAGCCCTTGCACATGAATATGTGCACTTCAAAGCCAGTAGTTCAAATTTAAAAAAAAGAGAATAACACTTTAAGGGGGGGTAAAATGGTAGAAGGGTTGAAAACTAAATATATCTTGCACCGTTAATATTCCATTATTTTGTTGGTTTTTAACTAAACTTTT
Organism: Timema douglasi; assembly: GCA_901482245.1. Taxonomy (NCBI): domain Eukaryota; kingdom Metazoa; phylum Arthropoda; class Insecta; order Phasmatodea; family Timematidae; genus Timema; species Timema douglasi. The sequence continues at coordinate 15,676 of CABEEJ010009797.1, forward strand.
AAAAATCAAGCATTTTTAGAAAAATTCCTGCCTCGAGGTACACGTGTTCGTGTACAGTGGCTAGGTATTTTTAAATGTCAAACTTCTGTGTGCGGTAAATATCATGCAACGCTCATAAAAGACAGATATACTAACTCTTAATTTTATTATTGTAAGATATAAAAATAATATAAGATGTAATTTTTGTATATTTATAAGTTTACAATCAAATTATTATTTGACCCCGGAAAACGCAGAGCTTGAGGCCACCACTTTATTACTTTTCTCTTTGTGTTTAAAAGAGTTGAAATAATCGACCCTTTAATATTTCCTAAACATAACAAATATATAAGCTTACAATCCTATTTATACTTAACTATTTAATAAATCTAAGTCAACGTTAACAAAATTATCTCTCAAACCAGTCGTGCTATTTGCGTTTATTTAATTAGGAAGATAAAATTTAAAGGAAATGAAAAAGAACAATCTACGTGGTAATGTAGCAAATTAATCGAGTTATTTTTGGCCAATATTCGATTGTAAACTGCACAACCACTTGAACTTTGTATCAAATTAGCCTTAGAATCATTCGAAAGCGTAAGGTCAATTATTGTATAGTACTGGGAAATATTTATTGAAAATGAACCTAATAGAAATGGAGACCTATATAGAGATAGCATGGATACATTCATAATCATAAGGTCGATTTTCCTGAGCACTTCTGGCAAGGGAGTGGTAAAAGAATTAATCGGCCAGCTCGTGTCAAGTCAATGACTGTTTTCATTCGAATGAATTTGAAAGAATCGAATGAGTCGATTATTCAGAATAATCAAATTAATCGATTCTATTTATCCGATTCTGCTTATCACAAATAGCCCAGTGTACTTTCAGGACGTCGGGCGTACAGCTTTCTTTAGATCACGACGACATTAATTTCAGAACGCGGCAGTAAAATTTACCGGCCCGTTTGATTAAAGAGAACCATTGATCCCTGTGTATTGTAGCCCCATGGCTTCTTTGGTGCTGACTGACAGTGTAACTAGTCGTCTCCTCCGCTGTTCTTGAGCTAGCCCCAACGTTGAGCGCCATTTTTGTAACTAGTCATCTCAGCCATCCGCTGTATGATGAAGGCCTCATCTTCTTAAGCTGTCTCGTCCACGGCAGTCAGTATCGGTAGAGCATCATCTCGGGGTTAATTAATTAATGGTGGGGGTAGAGGTACACAGCTCAA
>CABEEJ010009798.1:0-16880 GCA_901482245.1 Timema douglasi
ATCTTAGACTTTGCCTTAAACTATGAGTGAAGAATGACCATGGGCACGGGACGAATCCTGGATAGCTCAGTGGTAAGAGCATTGGCTTACTAAGCCAAAGGTCCCGGGTTCGATTCTCGTGTCCAGGTGTCATTTTTCAATTTTCAGAATATAATAGTAAGAATGCTGTTGCAAGAAATGCAGGAATTTTACTATAGGCTAGTAGGGAAATAGGTTTATAAGTGAATGCTGAAAAGACAATGTATATGATCACAAAGAGAACATAGATTGAGGATGATGATTTAGAGATGATTAAAAAATGTATCATTTGACAGGGTTAATGAGTTTAAATATTCATGAACAATTTTATCTAGCAATAGTGATATTAGATTGGAAATTAGGGAAAGAATACAGTTAGGAATTGCATACTATTACTCAGTCACTAAGTTGTTAAAATCTCGCCTGCTTTCAAGGAATGTAAAACTCAAAATGTATATAATGTTCTCTATTTGGAGTGAAATGTGGTTTCTTACCTTACATTTCTAAAACAAATTTTGAGTTTTTGAAAACAAGGTGCTTAGGAAGTTATTTGTTCCAAAAAAAGATGAGGTTACTGAGGAGTGGAGGAGGTTACATAATGATCAGTTACATAACCTATACTCATCACAAGACATTGTTAGGATATCAAGTCTCGTAGATTATGGTGGGCAGAACTTGCAGAGTGAATGGAATATTCTAGAATCTTGTTCAAGATATTGCCTGGCAAACCCAATGGGAAGAGACCATTGAGAAGACCTAAATGCAAATGGAGGGAGGATAACATTAGACTAGACCTGAAAGAGATATGGTGTGATGAGGTTAACTGGATAGAACTAGCTCAAGATAAGGGTAGGTGGCATACTTTTGTACTTACGGCAATAAACTTTCTAGTTCCTAGTGCCATAGTTATTATAAAGTAGGAATATGTGCATTAGAAAAATAGTTTTTGACTGCGAGGAGTGGGATAAGTTCTGAACTTAATGTTTGTGACTATCATAACACATGAATATCATAAAACCTACAAGAAAAGTTGTTTTGATACACTTAGTGCCACAAGAAAAAAATTACAAAAGCATTAAGGAATATAATTTTTGACTTTTCAGAAAAAATCAATAGCCTTCAGTCTTTGTGAAATCAATTTCTAGACAGAAGATGTGAGGCATGTATAGAAAATGTACAGAAATATGTAAATGAAAACAACGATATTGAAGAGCTGGATATAGGCAATGGCAACAGCAATCAAAGTATTTGTAAATTAGAAACATCAATTTCTAAAGAAAGCACACTTAACTTCACTTTACTTCCCTTCACCGACAAAAAATAGGTGAATCTCCTTTGAAATGTCATGCAAATGCATTACACATCAAATCTGCCTATGCAAAAATAAAGACAGTCTGATTGTTCTACTTTAAAAAGCAAGGTTATTAAGGTTTTAGAAAAGAGATTCTCTCCTGAACAGGATACCGAAAAACTGCAGAAAGATATTCAACCAAAAGCTTATGATATGGATGTGCTTGAAGGTTAATTAAAGAAAAACTTAAGGCTTCAATCACACAGAAAAAAAAAAAAACTGTTGACGCTAGTTTGTTCCTACTTTGTGTAGCAAGAAAAAAGTCGTGGGAGAATTACATGTCTATGAATGTGTCATCTGTAAAGCAAGAGACTGTCTCAGAGACAAAGATTTAATAACTTTACATGAGCCAAGAAAAGAGAACACACTAAGTGAAAATACAGTTGAATTGGTGAAGTACTTTGATCAAGACAATGTGTAGGTGCTCTCAAATCATGTCAAAATGATAAGGTCAGTGGTGACCTTCCACGTTAAATTGTAGGTCCTCCATTTCATCTCACAATCACCCTACCATTACACATAAGCGTAAGTGCGTATAACCCGAACGGGTAGTAAGACGCGGATACTAATACTAATAATAATAATAATAAAACAACGAGCTGTTAAGTAGAAATATCTAGGTGAAAGATTTCAGTGAGATCATCTTAAGAATTTAAAAGAACGCCTTACACCAGTACAGCTTAAAATAATTGCGAGACACATTCCTTTTTAGTTTCTTTTTTCTATAACATAATCAAATTCTCATACATGCGCATAACCATGACTCGATTTTGGCTAAAGGTGCAGGGTAGAGGGGTGGAGGGATGACATGAAAATAATATATTAACTGAGAATTTAGATTTATATGTTCAACTTGTACAAATGAATTAAAAGAGATTTGTGATTAGTATTAACTGGAAGCAAGATTATATTTTGACTAAATTGTCAATGAAAGTTTTGTTTTGATTATTGTAAATGAAAGTTCTGTATCAGGCATTTTAGTGAATGTGAAAATTCCAGAAATTTTATCAAATTCCCTGAGTAAGAAAATTCCTGACTTTCCCTGTTTTTCAGTTTATCCAGATCAATGGATACTGCACTCCATACACGAAGCTTAGGAAACATTTATGCACAATTTTTCAAAACTTTACTCTTTTATATCTCAGAAAATACAAGGCGTTTCAGAAAGTAATTACTGCTTGGCTATTAAAAATAGAATTTTTTTAAACAATGTTATTGTTACAATAAAGGCCATTCCTTGAACTACTTTCCACTAGTTTCCACCAATATTAGAGCAGTTGTCATAGAGTGGTACCAATTTCTGAATACCCTCTTCATAAAATTAAGCCACCTGTGAGGATAGCCAATGTTGCACAGCTCTTTTTACATTGTCACTGTAGTTGTAGCCCTGAATGGCAAGGAACTGCTTCAAATGTACTAAAAGGTGAAAATCACTTGGTTCTAAGTCTAGGCTTTGGGGCAGATAATTCATTTGTTCTCAGCCAAATGATGTGATGAACTCTTGGGTTCAACCAACAGTGTGTGTGTGTGTGGCAGAGCATTATCGTGAAGCAACACAGCACTTCAATTGAGCATGCCTCATCTTTTATCTTGGATCACACAACACAATTTCTTAAAGGTCTCATAACAGGACACAACATAATATATTCTAGTACCTAGTGGCATGAAATCCACCACTAGCTCTTTTTCTCCCCCCCCCCAAAAAAAAAAGTGCACATGATCTTCCAGGTTGAAATTTTTTGCTTGAATTTCTACTTTTTTGAAAATGTGGTGTGGATCCACTCCATGGACTGCTATTCTGATTTGTATTCTGAAAATTGAAAAATGACACCTGGACACAGGAATCGAACCTGGGACCTTTTGTATTCTGAAAATTGAAAAATGACACCTGGACACAGGAATCGAACCTGGGACCTTTGGCTTAGACCCGTGTCCAGGTGTCATTTTTCAATTTTCAGAATGTGATATCTAGATGGAGTAATCCTCACTAAAAGCATAAATAATGGCGTTGGCTATTTGATTCTTATTCTGATTTGGGTGTAATGTAATACACCCATGTACCATCACCAGTGATGATATGGCTTAGAAAATTATCACCGTCATCATTGTATCGCCTGAGATAAGTCAAAGCACTGCCAAGTTGCTTGTTTTTGTGCACTTTAAAGAGAATGTTGGCACCCTGGGTGAGCATAACTTCCACAATTTAAAACGGTCTGTGACAATTTCATAAAAAACCGTTCTTGAAATATGTGGTAATTTACAATTAAGTGACGAAATAGGCATTTGTTTGTTCTCACAAATTTTTTCATTGATTTCCTGCATCAAATCATCATTAATGACAGATGACCCCCAACTCTATGACTCATTTTGCCCGTTTATGTGATTAACCTTGTTACATGTCATCTGCGGCTAACTGCCCAAGCTTACTTGTAACGTGTGAGCCGCCGTGGGCGATTCAATAACCCAACCTAGGATAGCGCCACTGGAGCTTAGGAGAAACTTATATTATTTTTGTAAATAATAATTAGGTTAAGATCCCCACATTCTTCAAACTGTTATGTTATATCTTGTATTTTCATCTCATGTTAAGTGTTTAGTTTAGAGTGTAAGAATTTATACTTACCTGTTATTTTTTATGTTTTCTTTCAAACTCTCAAGAATAGTGAAAGGTGATCCTTGGATGAATGGATTTTTTGATTGAAGTGCTATTATGATGATGAGGAGGAACACTACTTGTGTTATTTTTCGAAAACATTAAACCAGCAGTCTTGGTGATATAGAATGGAACTACTCTCTTTCTATTACTATTCCCTTGATTATGCTGAGGTAGTGCATCTTGCTGGCTGCCTTAGCATCCCACTCTTTAAGGTAGCGCCCTTGACCAGCTGCCTTAGCATCCCACTCTAACAAAGGTAGGCCCTTGGCCGGCTGCCATAGTTTCCCACCCTATTCACATCACAAATATAACAACTTATTTCCTCGCCATTCCATCTTCACTGTTAAGTTTCACTAATCTGCCAATGAATTTCAGCTGGTTTCACATTTCTTGCACTCAAAAAATGGATAACAGATTGTACTTCATAGTCATCGGGTCCTTCAATTGTCTTAAAACATTTTAAATGTTTAAAACAAAATATAAACAAACATGGTTTCACTCATAATGCTGTTTGAGGTAAGCTAGTGTGTGTGGGAGTTCAGTGCACATGGGTGCAGCGATGAGCAAAGCGCTCTAGAGGCTATATTTGGAAATGATACTTACTCTCCGAACATGTCTCGTATGTGGCCTAGGGAGAAAAATTTGTACATAGCGTAGTACCTTGGTGGTAGGCCTAATAACAAGAGAAAAAAAGTTTCATCAAATCTGAGATGATAAGTGCCCTTACAAAATTTAGCTGGATGATTTGATATGGAATGACCCTGCAGTTTTTATGCAACTCATTGTTTCATTAGCGAGGAGAAAATAAGACAAGTAGGCCTATTTGAATCAATAGCTTAAGTTTTAAGTTTGCTTTTTCCTCCAAGCATAAGCAAAGTTATTTAAAGCTTGCAGTTAAATGTCATAGATATTAAAGATATTTATTAGTTTTTTGCTAAATTCCCCATGTCCTACTTGTTTTCCAGGGGTGTGGCAACACTGCTATGATAAGTATGTACACAAATGAAATACTCACTCTTGACTAAATTGTATTGCCAAATGTTTCCAGTACTGGAGCTCTTCATCCTTATTGGCAAACTTAGGCATGTCGTGGGCCATTTTTAAATCGTACTTCTTAAAACACTAAAAATAATTAGCCAATACAGCACTAACTTGCTTTCTTAGGAATGAGTGTGTGTATCTTCAATCATTTCCTATGAATTTAAACAGGATCTGAAAATAAATAAATAAATATATTAGCCTTCAAACTGAATTGGAAAAATAAAATTAGTTTGAAAACTAATGTTTTAAATATGCACATTTGACTTCCTAAATGAAAAGATTTGAAAAAATAGCTAGAATCTTTTAAACCTGTTTGTTTTTAAACTGTGAGGCCATATTTTACACTCTTCATTCTGTATTTATTACAATCAATACATTTTCAAAAACGTGGCCATGTAGTGAGAGAGTAGAGTAAATATTTTTCATAATTATCTTTTTTTACCAAGATTTCATTATTTGTATCTCTCACACACAAAATATTAACCACTTGGATCAAAGGGATAGGAAAGAGGGTAGTTCTAGCTTGGATGGAATATAAATATATCAGAGTGAAGGGAGGATGGGACTAATGAAAATTACCCTCGATGTATCCAGTACCTTCACCTGCCTGAATCAACGGCAAAAAAATGCAACACAAATCTTGCCCTTTAGAAAGGGTCTTAGACTAGGTTTTTAGTTGGAAATATTACAATTTTGATTAATGTTAAACAAATATGTTTACTTTGTCATATAACAATAGAAAACAAATTCATGTTATTAATCCACACAATAAGAATATGGAAATTTGAATAATACTAATTTTAACAATTGCTAATGGTTTTATAGCAGTGAAAAATGTAAATTTTTTTAAAGACATAATAGGAATGAAACAGTCCCAACATGGCATTGATAATATTTTGATTCACAATAGATAATGTAAACTAGATCCCAACTTAACAAAACCTAATCTTCCATTTGAGTAAGCCACCAACTTGAATGAAATTTGTATTTATTGACACATGTTAGGATAGGTTTTGTAGGTTGGGACTGTTCACCTTAAAAACAAATTAATTATTGCACACAAATATACCCAAGAAATTCCAAAATAGGCCTTAGTTTAGGCCTAGTGAAATTTAGCTAATAAGATGTTGACAGCATGTGTCAAGTTCTTAAGTTGACACATTAGAATCATTATTACATAATTTAGTCAAACATAAGAATTACACAACTTTATAACATTTATAAGTTTTTTTATATGTTTGGTGAGAACCTTTTATGACCACAATATGATTAAAGAAAATTGACAAAGAATGATTGAATGTGTATTTTTTTTAGCACCTCGTCTTGCTACCTGTTCGGGTTGTACGCCTATATAGTCTACTACTTATGTTATTGGGTTAGTGATAAATGTATGTTAAGTCCAGAGGCAGTGTACTCACATTTGCAAAGTATAAGAGAGAGTGGGAAACCATTAAGAAAAATTCACCTTAGTACACCCGACCAGAATTGAACCACTGCCTCCCCATCATCAGTGTATAATTCAATATTCAATATTCTTGTTATGTGTGTATTAATTTTTTTATTGTAATATGAAAAAGAAAGTATATGTAGGGTCAAGGCACAGTATTTGCAGACATCAACATAGATTTGTAATTAATTTAAAACTAGTAACTATCATATACCAAACCATAAGAAATCTAAATATCCAAAGTTTCAAGAATGGTTTATGGCTAACCCATAATATTAATGTAAATTATTTATTTTTTGGAAACATAAAATAACTTAATTTGTATTTGTTGTGTTAAGGAAGAAAAATTATAATTAATTATAATTATTAGCACCGCGTCTTACTACCCGTTCGGGTTACACGCACTTACGCTAATGTGTAATGGTAGGGTGATTGTGAGATGAAATGGAGGACCTACAGTTTAACGTGGAATCCGAACCACAGTGGAGGCCTGGCATTCCCCACATTCACAAGATGTCTTGTCAGAGGTGAAGGAAGGGTTTGGTAATCAGATAAATCTATGCCGGGACCGAGGATTGAACCTCGGCCGCCAGCATTAAAGTCTGACACCTTACCCCTAGACCGCAAGGAAGGAAAAGGAAGGAAAATAGTTGGGTTTTTTTTCTGCAACAGGGGTGCCCATTACCCTCCCCCCAAAATTTTTCTTTACCCCCTTCCTCAAAATCTAACTAATTATATAACCTTTATTGGAATCTCAAATTTCCGAATGAATCCAAATCAAGGCCTAGGGTATGTATTTTGTAAATCCAGTTAGAGAGCTTTTTGGATGAGATAAATAAAATCAGAACAGCTAGGGAAATGAACAGTTTATATTTACAAGAGCAATTTCATGCGTAAAAATTATATTACTTACACTTTGCAAATGAAAAATAACTATAATATTGTAAAACAGTTGTTTTGAAAAAGTTTGAATGTCATAAAAATAAACAAATATTTTACCTTGACCTGGTGAATAAAAATAGTTCAAAAATTCTGAGTGAATGAAAGAATTAAATAAAAGCAAATTGAAGAGACCAATAAATATCAATAAATCAATCTTGAAGACACCAATAAATATCAATAAATCAATAATCAGATATTGAAAAAACAAACCAAATGAGTAAATATTATTATTATTATTATTATTATTATTATTAGCACCGCGTCTTACTACTCGTTCGGGTAATACGCACTTACGCTAATGTGTAATGGTAGGGTGATTGTGAGATGAAATGAAGGACCTACAGTTTAACGTGGAATCCGAACCACGGTGGAGGCCTGGCATTCCCCACATTCACAAGATGTCTTGTCAGAGGTGAAGGAAGGGTTTGGTAATCAGATAAATCTTTGCCGCGACCGAGGATTGAACCCCGGCCGCCAGCACAGAAGTCTGACACCTTACCCCTAGACCGCCAGGTCACCTAAATGAGTAAAAACTAATATTATATGAGTATTATCATAATATTTACATGAGTTACGAAAGTAGTCATAAAACCTTAAAAACTAAATTGTTTTAAAGTAGTGACAGAAAAATAGCTATCCTAAATGGAGGGAAGAGAAAACATTTGAATATTCTAGGTTGAAAAACTCTACAGTATGATCAGAAAATAAGTTCTTCAAGTACAGGGATTTAAATACTATTTATAAGAGTTTAACAGAAGAAGCTTTTTTCTCTGTGTACTTGATGTGGAAAACTTTTCAATAATTTCTTCATTTGTGATTTTCTTGAGAATGTCATTAATAAGCTTGACAACCAATCATCCTCTAAGCTGCTTCTTAACTTGTTTTGGCAACCGACACAATGGACGGAAAACCCTTAAAACTCAGAGGTACCAATGTCTATGTGTAACTGTTAAACTGTAAAAAAAAATAGAATAGCTTTCCTACTCTAAGTTAAGAGTGTAAGTGTTGTCATAGCACGAAACACTAAAATATATCTTAAAACAATTTCAGAGTTATTCTAGGCGTGAAAAAATATATATGACCATATAAAAGTTTCTTATTAAATAATCTTTTGCCTGAAAAATTCCCCCCTAAAAATTCTGATGGCTCCACTTGCACCATGCCCTGTGGGTACCCCTGTCTTGCAATAACTTAGGTTAAAAATTTGTATTTTCCTCTCTCACACTATGCAAGAAAGAATTATTCCCCATGTTTTGGATTGTTACCTTTCATCTAACTCCCCCCCCTCCTCCGCCACACATTCAAATTTGAATTTTCCTTCCATAACAATTTGGATTTTTTTAATATAGGCCTATGTTATTTTTGTTACCCATTACCAGTGTAAATTTTTTTGCATCCTTTACTTTACAGTAGGCCTCTATTAGCACCTTGAATTTTAGGGTCATAGACTTATTATTGACTTAAAAAATAATTACTAAAAAATGTGTTACAGAAGGAAAATATTGTTATGGAAGGAAATCACAGTTTTTTGGGGGTTAATAATCATTGCTTGTAGGCCTACCTTAGTTACAAACACACTGTTTTTGCCATGACCTAAAAAAATCTCAGTTATATATATATATATATATATAGAAATTTTAAAAATAATGATGAAGCCTAATTTTGAGGGTTATTTTATTACTGCATTGAAAGAATTGGCTAAACTGCATAAACCTTAAGTTTAGTTTCCCTCCATTTTTTTGTTTTAATGTGTTCACTGGGTGCTTAGCAAGTGGTAATGAATTTTAGTGGAGATAGTTCAAATAAAGAAAATGTTTTTGTAATTTTCAGCTAAAAATGTATGATAAATATTTTAGTTTAATAGTTTTGTGCTCTATTGACAGTCCTACAGTTAGTTGAGCCCACTTTATACCCTGTCAGAATAGTAAAATGAATCGGCTCCTATGGCTATACTGGGCACACAAAGGATTAAAGAATACAAAGAGAGAGAAGAAAAATAAACTCTGATTTAGTAGAAGATAAAAAAAGAGGACAGTCCAAAAAAATAAAAAACGGGGAACATTAGAGAAACACCAGAGAAATAAGTAAACTCAGGCAATATGAACATGATCTGAAAATTGAAAAATGACACCTGGACACAGGAATCGAACACGGGACCTTTGGCTTAGTACGCCAATGCTCTTACCACTGAGCTATCCAGGATTCATCTCGTGCCCATGGTCATTCTTCACTCATATTTTAAGGCAGAGTCTATGATGGACGTGTGGAAATCATCAAATACAAATGTTTGATTTATATTAATATCACGAGCTATCAGATAAAACAGCCACCTTAGACTCAGTAGTTGGCTTATTGCAGCTATTTGCACGATTATATAATTGTATGGTATTGCACATTAATGAATCAATAGCCAAAGCTATTATTTATGCTTTTTAGTGGGGATTACTCCATCTATATGATCTAAAAAGCATAAATAATAGCTTTGGCTATTTTATTCATGTGAACACGATCAAAAAAGATGACAATAGCTGAAAAGACAGAATGAAAATGTAGCTGATAGCTCCTTTAAAAAAATATAGCCTGCAGCTTTGAGAAAGGAACGTGAGATAAAAAGTTGAAGCTATAGGAAAGTTAATAAAATATGTTACAGCAAGGAACAGAAACCTTGTTATAAAAAGTGCCAGTCTTAAAGTGCCACAAAGACAAATAACATTTTCAGAAAGAAGAACAATAAGTGATGCTATACCTGATAAAATAGTTAATGCAGTCATGGATTTCTTCGTTCAGGATGATATTAGTTAGCAATGCCCTGAAAGAAAAGATTGTGAATCTGTTAAAACAGAACAAGAATGTGAACAGAGATATAAGAGATTACTTTTAGTAAATCTTGAAGAAGCAAACATCTTTAACAAAGATTATAATCCCACTCCTTCTCAATTTTCAAAGTTCAAGCAGCTTCGACCAAAGCAAGTGATGCCAATGACATTGAGGGACCAAGAAGTGTGTTTGTACATCATGGAAATGCTGAGATATTGCTAACCTCATTTAGTAAAATTGTGCCTGATTTACCAAATTATTTCAATGAGGTGGTTAATTTTACATTGTGTTCTACTTATTAAAAATTAAATTTGTATTTACAGAATGTTCTCTAAATGTGGTGTTAAGAATTTGGAGCCATTTTTTTGAAGAGATTTCTGAAACTAGGGGAGTTTTGTACTATTAATGGGGTGTGGATGAAGTATAAATAGTAAAAGAAGAAATCACACATGAAGAAAAAACAGATTTTTTTCAGGAATTAACAAGGCCTCTCAAGATATATATATAAAGTAAAGATCTCTTCCAATAAATGAAATTGTAATTCTACAAGATTTTGCAAAGAGTTATGCAATTTGACACCAGGAAGAAATAATGCAAGCTTAATGGAGATCTACAAGTGTTACACTTTATACAAATATTGTTTCTTATAAAACCAATGAGGATGTATTAAAACATCTGAACTAGGTTCTGCATCATGTATGACGCTATGCAACACAATAAAGATTCAGTTCATGTGTTTAGTGCTGGACTTTGAATGATCCAACACAAACTGATTGAAAACCAAACATGTTCATTTGACAGATAGGGCTGCCCGTCAGTTCAAAAGCAGATTTACACTCATAAAGTTACTTTTTTATGAAAAGGAAGTAATATGGCTGCCCTGCAGATACACATTATTTTGCAACTTCTCATGGTAAAGGCCCACATGATTGAAATGGGGAAGAGTTCAAGAGAGTTGAGTTAAGGGCAAAGGTGCAGAAGAAAATAGTTGTGAACACTGCTAGAGAATGTGGGGACATTGAGTTATTAGAGATTTGAGGAAAATAAATTATTGAATGGTTTTACTAAATTGTGAAATCAAACCATAGGAACATACAAAGGGTTTTCAAAAAGAAACCGAACTTTTGCTATAACATCTTTATTGCTCATTGTACAACATTTTAAGCACTGTCCCCCTCAAAGCAGTCCCCTCTATTGACAATACACCGTTCCCAACATTGCTTCCATTTTTGGAAAGCCTCCTGGAACGCACTTTGTGGGATGGCGCACAGGACTCTTGTCGGATTGTCCTGAATCTCCTCTATGGTTTGGAAACGACGTCCCTTCAATGTGGCTTTAAGTTTGGGAAACAGTAAAAAGTCTGCTGGGGCTAGGTCCGGAGAATATGGTGGATGGGGCACTATGGGAGTGTGATGTTTTGCTAGATAACTGCTGACAAGGAGCGACGCGTGAGCCAGCGCAATGTCATGATGCAACATCCAAGTCTGGTTTTCCCACAATTCAGGCCTCTTACCTGCGCACAGCATCCTTCAAACGCGCTAAAATTACCTGGTAGACCTCCTTGTTTACCATCTGACCACGTGGTACAATGCCTTTGAAGTCAAAAAACACAACCAGAATCACCTTGATCTTTGACCGACTCATGCGTGCTTTTTTTGGATGAGGAGACCCTCTGCCCACCCATTGCGACGACTGCACCTTTGTTTCAATATCATAGCCATAAACCCACGTCTCATCGCCTGTTATGATGTACTTAAGGAAGTTTTCATTGTCATTGGCAGTGGCAAGCAGTTCCTGGGTGATTTCAACACTGGTCTGTTTCTGATTGTCAGTCAACAAACGTAGCACAAGTTTTGCACTGACACAACGCATATCAAGTTTGTCACTCAAAATTTGATGGCATGATCCTACGCTGATGCCCACTTCGTCAGCAACTTCTCTAACAGTTAAACGACGATTTCCACGAATCACAACACGAACTTTCTCAACATGGTCGTCATCTGTTGATGTGGAAGATTGTCCAGGCTTGGGATCGTCACTGACCAACTTCTGCCATGTTCAAAACGCTTAAACCACTCATAGCACTGCGTTTGACTCATACAGTCCCCCCCGTATGCTTGGCTAAGCGATTGAAATGTCTTTGTAAAAGTTTTGCCAAGGTTGTAGCAAAATTTCACACACACACGTTCTTCAATCTCTTTCATTGTCACTTTGGCACTAATCCGACGAACAGCTTGTGCACGTGCTCACTTCAGCGGATGTAACTCGCCAACTAACGGTCAAGAGCAAAACACGACAAATGGCAGTTTGTTGTCTAAGCCTGCCACTACGTGTACCTAGTAGCCGCAACGTGCTCCCTTTGCTGGTTGGCGGGCAATTTCAAAAGTTCGGTTTCTTTTTGAACACCCCTCGTATGTACTTCATGCAGATTGCAGATAAGAAAGAAGATGACTAGTCGGGTGAGAAAAAAATTCCTCCTGAGTATTCCGAGATTCTTTCAGAGTTTTTATTAACACACTGTCCCTTTTTTTTAAAGGTTTGCAACAATTTTTTAACCAATTATTTTCCTTTATATTTCAAGTCAAGTGTTTAATAAATCTAGTTCAAAGTTGTAAAATTGTATTTAGGTTTAAGGTGTAGCAGAGGGAGCCAAGTGTTTTTACAGTTTTTATAGAATTGAAATTTTTAGGTCAAAATAAATCAAATATTTCTCCAGTAGCAATATAGAGCTTAGTTTTCTGCACATGCTAATATCAATAGATCTTGAATATATGTCAAGGGTGTCCTGTAATTTTGTCAAAACTTTTTCTCTTTATTTAAAAAGTTATGACAAAATTCCAGGATACCCTTGATATATTCAAGATCTGTTGATATTAGCATGTGCAGAAAACTAAACTCTATGTTGCTACTGGAGAAATATTTAATTTATTTTGGCCAAAAAAATGTAATGCTATAAAAACTGTAAAAAATTACTCACACTCCCTTCTACCGCACCTTAACTAGGATGTGTATTAACACCTTGACTTACCATTTAATCTGGCTATGTTTTACACCAGGATTACGATTTAAATTCATGTCAAAATACTTTATGCACAAGTTTAGTTCAACCAATATAATTTCTATAATATATTTGCAATTTCAATGACATAATCATCAGATTTATGTAATACTAAGTTATTTTTTCTTCTCCCACTTTAAATCTTTCTCCCTACCTTTTCCCTCAATCTTCCTCCGCTATCGCCCCTCTCTCCTAGCACTTCCCTTCAGCCTTTATTTATCTCTCTTTCTCTCTATTATCACTTCGTCATTTTCACCCATATTTACATTTGTTTGATTGTCTCAATCACTACTACCAAAGGAGCTGTCACTTTCAGACGACCTATATAGGGCCTATGTTATTATTGCTGACACCTTCAGTTAGCTCTACACTTTCACTATCATAATCATCAGAAAAATCTACATCCTCATTATCACTAGTACCTACTAAATCATTTTCATTATCATAATCATAACGTATTCGTGTCATTTCTTCATCAATTAGCCAGTTTTTCAGCCAAGAAACTTTCTGTTTACTAGTTGACGCCATTTTATATCTTTACTGTAATAATAATAATAATAATTGAGTAACACTTCTTCGTAAAAAAAAAACCTACATAAATGTTTTGGTTGAAATATAATGAATCAAAATGCAAGTTCTATTCATACTACTACTGCCGTCTATGAAAGTAACGCCTGCTATCCATGGGAGGGGGGGCAGAAGTTAGAAAAATAAGAAATAAAGCTCCCAAGTTCTATTCATAACACTCCTGCCGTCAACAGTAGTAGCACCTGCAATTCATAAAATAAATAAGGGGGGGGGAAAGGAAACGTTTATTTGAAATATAAGGAATTACACTAGGCCTACGTATTAAAAATAACACTTCGATAATAATAGATTTATCACAAACGACTCGACTTAAAGTAATCCTCCTTGGTGGTTGATAAGTATATAAAGTTTTTTTATATAGAACTAAAATTTTTATCTAAGAAACCATAACCAAAATACTTAATTATAAAGTAGGCCTAGGCACAAATAAATTCTATGCATTTGCATTATCTATTATGTGTAGGCTAGATTTTTTTTCTGTATTTTGTATTTTTTAGTAAAATAAAATAAATTGTTTTATTTACATTACTATTTTTTCTATTGCGTGAAAACCCTCATAAAATGTATTTTGTAATGACTGTACAAACAAATAAAACCTGAAGCTATGAGGAGGAAGGTCGGTGTCGAATTCCTTTGAAAGGCTCAATGAGCACATGTTTCACAGCCCTCTGTACTTGAGCAATTAGGTTCAACTGACTGTTATTGGAAATGTGTTTGAATATATGTTTCCCTTTAAAGTTATTGACTACTTTTACTCGAGTTCTCAATTCTTTTAAAAAAGAATCAAGTAGGTAATTACTCAATTCTTAGAAATACTAGATTCTGCCCATCACTATTAAACATACAAAGAGCCAGACCACAACTGAGCTGGCTGGAAGGGAAGAGCGCATAAACAAACAGGTAATAAACATGTCTGGGCTTGCATGTTTTGAGCAGTCTCTTTGCCAAGATAGCCCAGACCCCACCCCTGCCCCACAAACACAATTACCTGTAATAAATATTCTATTATAATTTTATTAGCTTCATTTTAAGTTCCCCACATGATTTTATCAATACAAACTGTAGAAAAATGGACATCTTGAGTTTAATATCGTGTCACTGTTAATGATAGAATTTTAAGTTTTGTAAGATACCATTGTGATACTATAAAATTTGTACCGATTGGCTAGACCACATGAAGGGGCTTACCAATATGTGTGAGTTTTTTGAAAATAAGAAAAGAATTGAAGAATGGTGGATTTTTGTTAAATACACAAATATGTGGTGCTGAATATCAAATAAAAGCCCTATTCATAAGATACATATAAAATAACACCAGTTTCAGCTCTGTAGCTATTATATATATAAAATAAATTGCATTTAAGTTAATAGCGACTAGCAAATTTTGAAGGTTTTAGACAATTTTGAAAATTCAATAACTTAAAAATGGGCGGACAAAAAAATTTGAAGATTATTTTTAAAGATCTCAAGGTACAAATATACAAAAAATTAATCGAATCCATGACATCAAATATCAAATTGAATTTTTCGTTGGTTAATTTGA
Source organism: Timema douglasi (assembly GCA_901482245.1). Taxonomy (NCBI): domain Eukaryota; kingdom Metazoa; phylum Arthropoda; class Insecta; order Phasmatodea; family Timematidae; genus Timema; species Timema douglasi. Next base: position 15,462 of record CABEEJ010009798.1, read on the forward strand.
TATGGTATGACCCCATGTCCTTTATGTTAAAAAGCTATTCCTTTTACATGTACCTCAAATTAAATGTAGTATTATTTTTTTACACTTTTCCTTTTCTTTCCTTTTACATTTTTTAGTTTCCTTATGTTATTCCTTTTACATGTTCCTTTCTAATATATATATATATTTATATTTCCTATTTCTTACTTTTATGTTTTATGGTTTCCTCTTTAAGTAAGTTGTGTTGTACGTTTCACACTCCCTTGTGATGCATTACAAGAGAATGGAACCTAGGATGGGGGAATGGGCCATAAGTCATAACTATCGATTTTCTTCTAAAGGCAACCATTGACTTACCTCTTTATCCAATGGCAGCAATTTAAAGTGTAAACTGTGTTCTTTTCATTGTAAAAACCATATTTTGTTTGTTCCTTTGATAAGTTTATATCAACCTTTCCTGCAACTTTTTCCGAATATAATACAATTGCCTCATAAAGCGAAAAGAGGTTTTCGTTATATAGGCCTATATATAGAGACCTTATTTATAATAATATACAAGACTCGGATACGGTATATTTAAGTGATAGATTTAATGGATATTGATGATAAAAATAAAGAATACCTTGAAATAATATTGGCTAAATTAGATAAGATCAGAATCTCCAATAAACTATAAATTCCAATGATAGAATTTTTAATACATTAATGGCCTGTTTATGTTTATCACAGAATACTTATGATATTTCACTAATTTTTGTAACGAATAATTAATTATATATAAAACTAAACTTCAAAGTGTAAACAAGCTATGTTATCAAACTATTATCCCAAATTAAGACATTATGGGACGACCTTGAAGATTAAAAGTTAGAGAAGGAAGGGCACCAACAGTTTCCACCCATACTTCATTGGCCTATATAAAAATGAAAATCTACATTAACAAAACCATAATTTCCATGAATATTAACTTAATAAAATTAAATAGAATTATTACTTAATAATAAAAGATTAATTGATTCTTAACACTAAGTTGGAGAAATAAGCATTTATAGTGCTACAGATAGAGTTGACAAACTTAAAGCACAACATTGACTTAAACATAAATTAAGAATAAGTTACAAGCAAATCATAATATAGATATATTGGTCACTCACTTTTTGGCTTCAGAGTTTTTAATAATATAATAGCCAAAACGCAATAGTAAACGTCAAAATTACTTTTACACTAACTCAAAATGGCGAATATATTTACCTACAAAAGTAATATTATTTATTCCAAACCTACACAACTCAAAATTGTTCCAACTCCTAACCAGAGTCTAAAATATACAGGTCTGGCTACTCTTTAGTTCCAGTGTGATGATAGCGCCCTGCGGCTATGTGAGGAACTACACTCTCAATCCAAGAACAAGTTGTGCATCAGAGGTCCGATCCCAAGGAC
>CABEEJ010009799.1:0-16877 GCA_901482245.1 Timema douglasi
GTGAAGGAAGGGTTTGGTAAACAGATAAATATATGCCGGGACCGAGGATTGAACCCCGGCCGCCAGCATAGAAGTCTGACACCTTATCCCTAGACCACCAGGTCACCCTCCGATGTGTGGAGATAAAGTAAAAATATAAATGCTAAATACCAAATAGTACGTAAAATAAAAAAAAACTTGCCTCCTTCTTAAATTTGACATGAAATCCGCCATGGTTACTTCTTACAAGATCTCCCTTCGTACGATCGATATCCCACTCGAATGAATACTGTTCAAACGTGGACAAACAATGCACTTATAATGCATCAACTCCTCCGTATTAGTTAACAAACAAACGTTGCTATAATATGGCCACTACCCGTTGTAAATATACAGACAGGAGTAAATTAGTTCTTCATATGATTAAATATGTTTGTGTACCTGAGGCAATCAGATTGTGGGAATTTTATGACATATGACGTCAGTGCATGAAAACTAGACTCATTTCACAATTCCATGTATTATTATTATTATTATTATTTTAGCACCGCGTCTTACTAACCGTTCGGGTTATACGCTTTAAGTACTAATTACGCTAATGGATTAGGAATCGGGAAGGTTGAATTAAAGGAAGTGAACCCGCATTTGCGTGGAGGGAGAGTGGAAAACCATTTAGGTGAAAAACCACCCCCAGTTCACCCGACTCGAGATTCGAACCTCGATCTCCTCGTCCTCAACAGTCAAGCTTCAACACGACTAGCGCGTTAGCCAACTACGCCACCGAGGAGGGTACAGTTCCATGTAGCTCTTGATGATTAATTACAACAGCGACATTTTAAGGTACAGCTTAACCTACCCCTGTACCTACTAATGATATTAAAAAAAATATACCTTTGGTATAACACTGCTGTACATTTTAAAATTAAATTAAAGAGAGTTGAAAAATAGCCCCTGGGCATAAAAATTGAATCCAAGACCTTTCGCTTAGTCTAGTAGTAAGGCGTCGAAACACCAATATAAAGTTCCTGGGTTTAATTCCCACGTTCAGCTGTTATTTTTTTTCCCCCCATCATATTTTAGACGTAATAATAATAAAAAAAACTATTTCGACTTAGATTTGGTTCTGGGAATATTTCACAAATTCGATTCAGTTTCCCTCATAAACGTAACAGTGCATTTCACACACTTATACAGTAGACCCAACGTTAGTGCCACATTCAACCACCAAGCGCTGTAGTCGATACCTAACTGTGAGAATAGAACTGGAATAGTTGTTATTTCTTTATTGTAAGTAATTTGATGTTTACGGTTTTAACGTCTTCGGGCAAAATTAAACATTTAGATTGCATTTGTGGTTTTTAAATATCTGAAAAAACCTGCTTAGGGGGTCGCATAGTCCAAGGCGTCACTCTCGCAATAGATTAGACTGTAGAGAATAGATAAATCGGGGTTCAAATCCCGGTCGGGTATAATGAAAGGTTTTTTTTTAAATAATTTTTTACCCACCCACCAGGCAAATGCGGGTACACTTCCTCTAAATATATCCTTCCCAATCCCTAAATCTGTCAGTGTAATCAGTAGATAAGCGTATAGCCCGAACGGGTGGTAAGACGCGATGCTAGAATAAAAAAAAGACTGACCTTTTTTTTTTTCAGAAAATTTATATTTGAAAATTTTCCTTTGTAAAGTTTATATCTGAGCTGTAACTTCTGTACTATTAAGACACAGAACACACGAGTGTGTGGATAAGACTGTCCCACTGACATGTGTGATCCTGTATGACGAGGGTAGACAGCATCTCTCGTGCCGGAGATGACTAGGAAATAGTGACTGTACTCGTCTTACCGCCCAAGTGTCACAACACCCGACTTGTTAACGATTTATGAACTTGTGTTGGCTGAGAGAGAGTCACGAACATCTGTTTGTTAGTTCCAGCTGATATATTGCCTAATGCCAAGGGGCGTGAGATGGCAAACATTCTCAGAGGATCTTTATTAGGGCAAGATAGTGTCGAGTACTGGACGTGCTTGGAGGGTTGCGTCTCAAGTCGTACCTCCTACCGACTATCGGGACCTGAGCGCTCCCTCCCCTCAGCAAGGGGTAGTTCCTCCTGAGAGACTGTTTGTCTACCTCCTGATACTTCCACTCTTACAATTATCGGGTCCTGAGCGCTCCCTCCCCTCAGTAACGAGTAGTTCCTCCTGAGAGACTGTTTGTCTACCTCCTGATAACTTCCACTCTTACAATTATCGGGTCCTGAGCGCTCCCTCCCCTCACTACAACAGCTCAGCAACGGGTAGTTCCTCCTGATAGACTGTTTGTCTACCTCCTGATACTCCCACTCTTACAATTATCTGGTCCTTAGCGCTCTCTTCCTTAACTATAACAGCTCTAAGTAATTTAAGGAGGATCTATAAGGAGTCCAACTTTCAATAGCTTGGGTAGCCAATGGTGAAAATCTTGAGTTTATATATTTTTCCGAGTGTACTGGGTGATTGGTGGGTTCCCCACACGTGATTTATAGCTGGTATTTTTTTTCATCCTCTTTCCACGCTAACGCGGGTTTACTTTCTCTAACAATCCTTCTCATCCATACCCTGTAGATTAGGTCTTTAACAAACCCTCGTTTTAAAACATACGAGCTATAAATATATCGGTGACCTGGCGGTCTTGGGGTAAGGTGTCAGACTTATATGCGGGCGGCCGGGGTTCAATCCTCGGTCCCGGCACAGATTTATCTGATTACCAAACCCTTCCTTCACCTCCGACAAGACATCTTGTGAATGTGAGGAATGCCAGGCCTCCACCGTGGTTCGGATTCCACGTTAAACTGTAGGTCCTTCATTTCATCTCACAATCACCCTACCATTACACATTAGAGTAAGTGCGTATAGCCCGAACGGGTAGTAAGACGCGGTGCTAATAATAATAATAACAATATAAATATATCGTTAGTGATACCTTTCTTATCAGTGCTATTGTCAAAAATAAATTGTATGATACAATCACACAAATTGTCTCATGTTGTGTATTGTGCATGTATGTCTAATTAATATTAGTCATGAGTAAACTTCCATAAAATTATTTAAAAACTATGTATAATTATTTTTAACGTAAAAAGCTTAGCAGTTACCCATTGGAACTAAATCGATAGAGTCATATTTTAGAAAATTCAATTTATTTTAAATAATTCCTCAGTAAACTAACTACCCTTAACCGAATTCACCCCCTACCTCAAAAAAAAATAATAAGTATACAGTTTTAGTTGTCATATAAAACACTTCCCAAGATGAACATTTTAAAAAGATCGTTAAAGACATTTCCAAAAAAATTTGTAATTAAAAAGAACACTTATAAGTAAACTACCCTTAATTTGAGGTCTAGAGTGAAAACCAAGGTATCGCCCTACAACATATAGATGTAAAGCTAGGATAAAATCCATGTAAATTGTTTCAGATCTGTGGCCATGGACAGACACACAGACAGACAGACATACAGAGTTGCAAAACCCACTTTTTTTTTAGGTTTCATACAAAGATAAAAAGTAGAAATTCATCATAATCTAAGAGTTCAAAAATGTTCACGATTTCAATATCTTTCTCTTGTTATAAGAAAGTAAAAATAAAATTCAACAACAAAAATATCTGGTACTTTACCGGCTCATAGATTCTAATGCAAGTTATTTTGTTTGTTTTTTATTTCAAGTCTTAACCAAGAAAGCAAACACTCATAAGTCAACCTTTCTCAAATACAAAAATGGACTTGCATTGGGCGTCATGACTAATTCAAGACCTGTATCATTTCTCGACAAATAACATATTACAGGGCGTGGCTTTGAAATGCTACAGTGACCTTGAATCTTTGTCTTGGTAACACAGACTGCAGAAATGCATGTCTATAGTAGGATCGATGTAGTAACCATATTTTAGAACATCTTGAATTTGAAAAAGTTAACATTGGCATTAACTTTGGCAATAATTCACTTTTTTTTTACTTTTAATTCGTGCTATAAACATATGCACTGATTAAACTAATGTGTTAGGGATGACGACATCTGAAGAAACATTTACACCGGAGCGAATGGTAGCGAATACGAGCGGACGAGCATTCGGCGAACTTTCACTACCAATCGCTACTGTTCCATTCGGAGATGTATGGACCTGTTTGGAGCTGTTCGGGGTTATTCGGAGCTGTTCGGAGCTTTTCGGAGATGTTCGGAGCTGTTGGAAGCTTTTCGGAGATGTTCGAAACTGTTCGGAGCTGTTTGGGGCTGTTCGGAGCTGTTAGGAGCTTTTCGGGGATGTTCGGAGCTGTTAGGAGTTGTTAAGAGCTGTTAAGAGCTGTTCGGAGCTGTTCGGAGATGTTTGGACCTGTTCGAATGGCGTTTACACCGGAGAGAGCAACTTAGATTCGGTGATGTTCGCAAAAGAGCCACCTTTTTGCAGCCACCCCAGGAGTGTGAATACTCGTGTACCACGTAAGGTGGTGATTATGAAGACCGTTTAGCAGTAGCTTGTTTGGTGGATGCACTTGTAGTTATGGGGAAAATTGCGCACAAAAGAAGAAAAATTTGGGTGAAGGAATTTTTATGGGAACGTCAGCAATCACTACAACAATCACTACAAACTGAAAACAACGCCAATCACTAAACAATAAATAGCGTAGAACAGTTCGCTAGCGCTCGCAAAGTCCAAATGGCGAGGCTGTTTACACCGCAACGCCTCGGTTCCGGCACAGATTTATCTGATTGCCAAACCCTTCCTTCACCTCTGAGAAGACGTGTATTAATCACAACTCGTGAATGCGTGGAATGCAAGGCTTCCACCGTGGTTCGGATCCCACGTTAAAACTGTAGGTCCTCCATTTCATCTCACAATCACCCTACCATTACACATTAGCGTAAGATGCGTATAACCCGAACGGGTAGTAAGACGCTGTGCTAATAATAATAATTTACACCGTGTCCAGGCCACAAGCGGGATCAAGTGGCGTAAGTTTTAAAATGTTTTAGATTTACATTTGATTATTTTAAATATATTTCCTCGAATAGATAGTAAGTATATTATCTATGAACACGTGGATTTAACGTCAGGCTCACCTGGTCTGGTTTGCTGATGACGGGGAGGACAGAGTTTGAATCACAGCTGGGTGGTTTTTACCTAATTGGTTTCCCACCCTCCCACTTCACAAATGCATGCACATATTCTCTTAATGATATCTTAATCAAATTACTTACAAGCGTGATTAATACGTGTATAGTCCAAACGGGAAGTAGAATACTATGCAAAAACAAAAAAAAAAGTATTGAATAAAATTAAGTAAACGTGTTTTTGTAGGCCGTTGCCCGCAACACGCCCCAAGTTTGTGAATCTGCTTTTTCGACAGATTTGAGTTTGAGACCCCTTGATGGCAGAGTCATCTAGTCTACATTTCCGGTGACGGTAAGTTTGGGGTTCAAATCCCAACCGAGTATAATGAGGGTGGTTTTTCCCTCGATGATTTCCTGCGCTCTTTCTCTCCACGAAAATTCTGGTACATTTCCTCTAAATCCTACTTTCTTCGTCCCAAAGACAAAAGAATCAACCTCGGTGGTCTTTGGGTAAAGTACTCACCTCAATACCCAATGTTTGTTGGTTCAAACCCAACCGAGGTCGACGGAATTTTACTAAGCGATAAATATCCGTAACACAACTTCCTTCGGAGAGGAAGTTATTATTATTATTATCACCGCGTCTTACTACCCGTTCGGGTTATACGCTCTTACGCTAATGTGTAATGGTAGGGTGATTGTGAGATGAAATGGAGGACCTACAGCTTAACGTGGGATCCGAACCACGGTGGAGGCCTGGCATTCCCCACATTCACAAGATGTCTTGTCAGAGGTGAAGGAAGGGTTTAGTAATCAGATAAATCTGTGCCGGGACCGAGGATTGAACCNATAAATCTGTGCCGGGACCGAGGATTGAACCCCGGACCCCCAGCACAGAAGTCCGACACCTTACCCCTAGACCGCCAGGTCACCCAAAGGAGAGGAAGTAAGGTCGTCGGTCCCATGTAGTTTATGGCATGTAAAAAAAAAATCTGGAAGTTATGTGAAAATACCTTTCGCGACAAAAAATGATCAGCCCTTTCGCGCATCCTCATAGAAATTCAGTGTGGAAGGCAACGGGGAGCCACCCCATTCCCTGAATTTCCCCAGTACATAGAATTTCTACCAGATGGTGTAGGCAGCCCTAACCAGCCTAAGGGCTGCGTGAATGCTCAGTGCCGGATGGATGAAAATCAAACCAACCTTCGTGTTGTTGACTTAATAATAAGAATAACTTATTATAATAATTAAATATAGATAGACTGGATAGGTAGTAAGACATAGTGGGGGTTGATTATTTTAAAATAATTCATTCTATTTAGTTTTGTTTGTATATATCCAGATCAAAGACATCTTAGTGCTTCCTATTACGAATTTTGGCAGAAAATGGACACAAACCCTATCTGAGGTTGGAAAGTGTGAACCTGCCTGACTAGGCAAGATAGTTAACATGAATGTTAAACAGGTTGCCAATCAATCAGGGGTTAAAGACAAAAAAAACTCACAAGATTGTTTGTTATACAGTCACCATAGAGTATATAAATGAAAACGGCAAGATAACATGTTAATAAATAGGTTTACTGTTCAAAATACGATTAGGGTAAAAGTAAATACTTATTATAAAATAGATTAGTACCCGATTCAGTGGTAGAATGGTCTAAGGTGTCACTTTCGTGTTAAGCTGGTCTGCTGATGACGGAAAGATCGGGGCTCAAATCCCGGCCAGGTCTGCTGACGAACGTTTGTTACTAAATAGTTTCCCACTCGCCTTCCACGCAAATGCGGGTAGATTACCTCTAAAATGCTTCCTTCCTCATCTATAATGCCATTAGAGTAATTAGCATACATGCTTATAACCTGAACAGGTATAGTAATACGGGGTGATAAAAAATGAATAAATTATATTAATTCTAATTATATTCTAATTATTAATTATATGGTTTTTAAAACGAGTGTTCAACATTTTAATTAAAAATACCACGTATATTTGGTGTGTGCTGTACGTATATAAAACCTTAACAAAAGTCACTGATCATCTGATTGGGGAAGAACTAAATATTATGCAAAAATATTCAAATTTCCTATAAAAACAAGGTTTTTATGGATATTTTAACGTCATGCTATTGCGGGATCTAAACGTAGTTTAAATTAATTTAACTATATATATATATATAGTTTGAATTAATTAAATTTTATATAATATATATATGTAAGTTATATACATATATAAATATATATATATGTATGTATTATATTAAATACTTTCCAGGCTAGACAATGGCAGCCTTCCCTAACACCATTGGTTGTTTATTTCATCACTTCTTAGTGACTGTTTATATTAATTACGCTCATAAAATAGGACCGAGGAAGGTATACTATGAATAAATGTAATCACATTTGCGTGGAAGGAGAACATAAAACCATTAAGGTAAAAACACCCTTAGTACTACCGACTATAATTCAAACCCCAATATTCCATGTCACAGACAATCCAGTCTAACACGAAACCGCGTGACCACCGATACTGGTATCATTGTTGTTAATGTAACCTAAAACTAGACCCAAATTATTCATTTAAATTTCTAACGAAATTAAAAGTTCAATTTATTTTATGTGTTTCTCTTAAAATTTTGTGTTATCATGATTTAAAAATAAATAGAATCAATTATGATGAAATAATCTTTTTTTTGTATACATTTTTTTTATAGAATGCTAAAATTAATTTGCATTAATGTAAGAAAAAATGTTCATATAAAAATATAAATATTCATATGGACTAGGTTTATTTTTACTTTCTCACATAGAGAAAGTATTGTATTTGTGAAAATTATCTACTTCAAGTTTATGATGGGTCCAATTTTTGTAAACCTGTAATACATATCTGACTCCATACATATCTGTCTGTCTGTCCATTTTTTGTCGGTTTGTATCTGGGGCTAATGTAAGCAATTTCCTTATGGATTTATTCCAGACTTTATATTTAGGCTGTGATTAAAAAATATTAAAAAAAAAGAGATTTATTCAAGTGTGGCTGATGAAATAAAACTGTTAATAATAAAATATATTGAAAATGTATGACATGGAAAAATGATAGAAGATAATAGGAATTCCTATAGAATTTACGATACTGAAGTTGGACGCCACTTCAGGAATTTCGCCAGGAAGAAGAAAAAATAAATTGGTGGGGCGTTAGTCGCGTTGCTCTGACACAAAGGTTCCCACTACATGGGTCTTTGTCCACGAAACCTCTGAACTAATTAGGGAACCTTAACAAAAAAGACCACCTTTCAAATTATTTTAACACGAAAAATAAATTAAATGCTTGACGAAACTAAATCCAACACAACAAAATTATTCTCAAGGTCATGTCATTAATTTAAACGGCATAAAAAAAAAAGATACTCACTATTTCAATAAAAGTACAAACAGTTTTATGGAAATAGCCTTATTTACATGTATGGTTAAAAAGCTACGTTTATTTAGTTGACTAGTTGATTTATATATGTATAGTTAGCGTTCTTCTAACAAAGTTATTTTGGTAGTATTTTGAATAGTTTATTTACGCTATATATATATAAATATATATATAAGTATTGTTAAAATAAACAAGTTAAAAAAACTTAGGAAACTACTGCGTAGGAAAGGCCTTGGGTTTTTTTGTGTGTAGATTTTGTTTTCAAAAAAGCATCATTTGATGAGATAAGATTTTCTCGCCAATTATATGATACTTGAGTGAATACAAAGTCCAGGTAATTCAACTTTCCTATTTACACCTAAGTTTGTATGATAATTGGTATTGTGAGTTGAGGGCAATATTTTTTGCAGTTTTTATGGGATAGAATTTTTTTTAGAGAAAATAAATAATTTTTTTTCCAGTTTTGGCATATAGTTTAATTTTCTTCACATGGAGATCTCAACAGTCGTTGAATAGCTCTATCAAGTGTGTCCTAGAATTTGATGACAATTTTTTATCTTCGTTAAAAAAGTTTCTCATAAAATGATAATATGCTCATGATAGATATTCAACAACTATTTTTCTTGTTATTAAAATTGTTTTAGTAACTTTTATACATGTAAAAAAAAAAATCTATGCCGGACCATAGAGGGGTATTGTGAACAGTTGGTTCTTTATTGCCTACTACTTTTTAACTTAGATTGTTACTGCCGCTGTTAGTTGGTTCTCCCATCAATAGATGGCAGCACATTAAAAATGGAGGTTGGTTCTATTTTGCATATAAAAGCTTATATTTAGCCACATTTTGCGCCAAAAACCCCAAAAATACACAAGTTGATAGTTTCCTTTTCTATAACTAAGTTAAATTTGAAAACATTGTTCAAATATTGCTATAAAATAAAATATATATGAATCAATTCAAACGTCATTATTAATTTATTCGTATAATCTGAACAGGTAGTAAGACGCAGTGATAAAAAAAATTATTAATTTAATTCTGAATGTTATTTAAACTCGTTGCTTACGTTTGGTGTCGTTACACGTGATTCATTAGGAGGTTTGACTGACATTACTGCAGAGGTCGATCCTAGAATCTCATCACTTGGATTAATTACCGATCCTGCCTCGTTTCATTAAGCCGCGGTGAGCTGAGATACGTCTTGTATTGCTCAAAGTGTTTGGTGCTCAAAATAATTAAATAGCTTAGATATTTCTTTTAGACATAACATTTTAAGTAAATTTGATTAACAATTTGAAAATAAAGCTCATGGTGCTACCACGTAATATTATAAGCGCTAGCTTGGCATTTACGTGTTTTCTCCCAAAGCGCCATATTAAAAATAAAGTTTATAAATAGCAAAATATTATAGGTTGTAAAGTAATGTTGAGCGTTAACAATTTTGTTCAAAATTGATATTTAATGATAATTAACACTTTGTTTATAATATCTAGGGAATGATAAATATTTATTTATTTATTCACCTTTAAAATAATTATCAGTAGTTAATTGTTTTTGAAAATTTTAATATTTTTAAAAAGTTATAAAAATGTTGTTTAAAATTAATTTCTGATTAGAGTTTAATGTAACAAAATTGTATATTTGTTTTTCTTAGAAAAATCTATTTAATGGGTTCTATGAGTTGTGGCTTTATTTTTTTAGACAAAACTAAAACAATTAAGGTGCGGTAGAAGGAAGCGCTATTATTTTTAGAGTTTTTATAAAAAAAAATCAAATATTTTTCCAGTGGCAGCTTAGAGTTTAGTTTTCTGCACATGTTAATATCAACAGATCTTGAATATCTGTCAAGGGGGTCCTGGAATGTTGTCGTCAAAGCATTTTAAATAAAGAGAAAAAGTTTTGACAATATTCCAGAACACCCTTGACAGATATTCAAGATCTGTTGATATTAGAATTAGCAGAAAACTTAGCTCTATGTTGCTACTGGAGAAATATTTGATTTATTTTGGTCAAAAAAATATATAATGTAATAAAACTGTAAAATTGCTCGTGCTCCCTTCTGCCGCACCTTAATGCGGATGACTATTGATGGTGGCAGCTGCCACTGCGGTAAGGTGTGGATGACTGGGAAAAGGTAAGTCGAGGAATAGGTATAATCCCAAGCACAACAGCTAGGCTGTTTGCGGGAAAGTACGAGTTGGTGTCTAGACTTCTGTGGGTGCGAATAAAACAGACGTTCATGGAAGTATGTTGGTTGCTGTTTATGATCCGGTGGAGAGTGAAGATGAAAACGTGAGTATGGATTATTGGAATGAGCTCAATAAAGTCTTGAATGCACGTGAACCCGGTGAAAGAACTATCTTGTTAGGAAATATTAATGGTTGGGTGGGTACCCACAGAGAGAATTCAGAAATAGTGTTAGGGAGGTATGGTGATGGCAGTGTGGACAAGTATGGTAATAATTTATTAAACCTTTGTTAGGAAATAAAAAAGTTTATGTGTCGAACCCATGGTTTAAGCACACAGATATTAACTTGTTTACATAGCAAAGGGGTGATTCGAGAACGATGATTGATTTAGTGGTGTGTGTGTGTGTGTGTGTGATGAAAGACTTAGAAGTTTAGTACTAGGGCTGTGTGTGGCGCTTAGAGTGTTTTCATTGGTTGAATTAGTTAGGAATTTTGTGAGGTAGCAGCGCAAGAGTATTGAGCAAGTAAGAGTGAAAGTGGAAAAGTTGCAGGATAAAAGTGTGAGAGAACAATATGAAAGGTTGTTGGGTGAAAAATTAACTTTAAAAAGCATGAATGGAATGTAGAAATAAATGCTAATGATATATTTAAAAAAATGCTTGATACAGAATAAAAGAGGCTGTAGTTTAGTGCGCAAAATATGTGTGTGTGGATCATATACAAAGAGAAAGAGAAGAATGCAAAGAAAGTAGGGAGGGATAGTAAAGAGTAAAATAAGATTAAAATAAGGAGAACGAATGCGGAATGATTTTGAAGGAAATAAGAAGCTGTTCTTGAAGTATTAAAGAGAAAGAAACAAGGCGTGCAAAGAAAGACCTATGTAATTCTTAATGAATGTGGTGAGATTGTCTAAGATGAAAACAGTATAAGAGAACGATGGAAGGAGTCTTTTGATCAATTTTATGGCTAAAACGTAGATAAAGTAGAAGAAAATAGGGAGAATATTACAGTGAGTGAAAGAATTAAAGATTCTGAAGTGTTAAAATCTATGAAAATGTTAAAGAATGGCATGGCTGTGAATGTAGATGGGATCACAAAGGATATTATTAAGTGTGGGGGATGGTACAACTTACCAAATTGTGTCAGTTGTTCATTGTGTGTGCTGGGATTTCGAATGTTCCTAATGACTGGAATAATGCTGGCATTGTTCCTCTGTACAAAGGCAAAGGCAGTATGAGTGAATGTAATAATTACAGGGCAATTAGTTTGTTGATTATTCCAAGCAAAAGTTTTTGAGAGAGTTTTGATTATGAGGGTGCGTGACAAAACTTCTGACAAGATGTGGGATGTGTGATGTGGTTTCACTCCAGGTAGAGGTTGCGTGGACCAGATATTTGTATTGCGGCGAATGATTTGAGAAATATTTGGCAATAAGGAAGAAAGTTTACTGCGCATTCATTGATCTGGAGAAAGCATACGTTGGTATGAATAGGAGTATGTTATGGAATGTTCTTAAAGCGTATGGTGAGGATGCATGGTTAGTAAATACAATTATGGTGGTGTATGATGGAATAAAGCGTGCGTAAGGGTGGACGGAGCTCTGAGCGAATGGTTTGACATCAAACAGGGTGTTATACAAGGTTGTGTTATGTCTCGATGGTTGTTTAATGTATTCGGGAGTAAAGTGTATCAGGGATGCTTGTGAGGATGCGGTTTGTGTACAAATAGAAAATGTGAATGTGAGAGTACTGTTATATGCAGATGATGCCGTATTAATGGCTGAGGGTGAAAGTGACTTGCAGAATACTTTAAATCATTTGAATGTGGTAACAGGTAGAATGGATATTCGTATAAATGTCTCCAAAACTAATGTAATAATTTTGTAAAAAAAATATGGATTGGGAAATAATTGTAATCTTAGTATAAATGAGCTGCTAGAACAAGTGAATGATTTTATGTATCTGGGCAAAATGTTCTCTAAACATGGAAGTATAAATGGTGAAATCGACAGATGGATTAATGCATCTCGGAGAGTAGATAGATGTATATGGACTATTGAAAAGAATGTAGTAGTGTCAAAAGAGGTAAATATGGCAGTATAAAAATGTGTTAACGGCAACATTGTTTTATGGATGCGAATCATGGATTTGTTAGTAGAAACACAAGAGCCAGGTGAATTTGGTTGGAATGAAATAACTAATAAATATGTATGGAAAAACTCGTATGGACAGAGTCAGTAATGAACGGGAGCTGAAGGAAAGCGATTTGAAAGGGAATCCGATAGGTCAGTGTGAAAGAGGCGTGTTACGTTAGCTTAGGCGTGTTGAGAGGATGAGTGTGGATCGAGTGACGTAACAAATATATGAAGGTAGAGTGTGTGGATCAAAAGAAAGGGGTAGGCCATGTAAGACATGGATATATGTGATAGACGAATGTATGAAAAAGATAAACAATAAGAGTTTTAAGAATAAATAAACATGTATGACTCGGTGTTTGGATGTTGAAGTGAAGGGAGTATGAAAGGTTAGGGAAGTGTGGAGAAATGTAGTGAGGATGGATTAAGTACGGAGGGATTTTTTTGAGCTGTATGCACAATGTCTTGCCTACCCCGTAAGGGAACGGCGTGATTATATGTGTATGTATGTTTGTATTAATGCTGAATCATTTAATATAATAGCTTGATAATCTTTTTTCTTTATAAGAAAAAGAAAAAATAGAATGCACAGACAACAATGACAGAGAACTTACACTTATTCAATGGAAATAAAAATGAGGATAACATTGTAAAAGTTTGTAGCTACGGCCTTAAACTTGGGATGTGTAAGAAACTATTTCTGGGATCAGCTTAAAACGTTAGAGGATGTATATAGTTGTGGTTTTTTTTAACTTTTAATTAACACGGACCACCTTTAAGTGAAATCGTGCCATGATGAATCCCCTGAAAACTAGGTATAGAATATTAAAATTTAAAGGGGGGAACAAAAGGCCGTTAAAACAATGGATTGGAATGATATTTCTATTTTGTGCACCTAAAGAAAGGCACAATTTGTTTTAACTTTTGACTACGTAATTTGTGTTGAAGTTATAAGTTAAACAAAACGTTAATTCAAGTATAAAGCTAAAATAATGTAACAAGTAAATCATTATCTACGTGCAATACATTAAACTCAAGCCATTCAATTATAAGTCCTCTATGAGACTTTTTTTTCATATTTTAAAATGTCTAGTTAATTTTATTAACAAGTCTCCTTCTACTAAGAAGATTTATTTTGTTAAGTTTCCTGCAAAAGATTCGGAAAAGGTTTTTTTAGATGTTTAGATGATTTTTCTGAAAATCCTTTAAACCTACCCAGCACAATCATGCAAAAATTAAAAAGTGAATACATAAAACAGGCATTTTTAATGAACTGTTCTAGTATTAGTCACCCGCCTCGGTGGCGTAGTTGGCTAACGCGCTTGTCGTGTTGAGCTCTACTGCTGAGGACGGGGAGATCGAGGTTCGAATCTCGGTTGGGTGAACTGGGGGTGGTTTTATCCTAAATGGTTTTCCACTCTCCCTCAAAGAAAATGCGGGTTCACTTTCTCTAATTTAACCTTCCCAATTCCTAATCCATTAGAGTAACTAGTATTTAAAGCATATAACCCGAACGGGTAGTAAGACGCGGTGCTAAGTATTATTATTATTATTATTATTGTATAGTCTCTGAAGATATGTCATATGTCAGGGTTGACAAACTTGCAACCCGCGGGCCGCATGCGGCACTATCCATGGTTATTTGTGGACTTATGATGAACCAACATACAATGCAACTCCATTCTTCCCTTTAGAAACGTTGTAGAAAGATACTATTTGGGATCATGCCATTTTAAAATTAGGCAATACTTGGGATAATCTAGCAAATTTAGTGAGATCGGTACACCAGATTTTTACTCTTTACTCACCAGGGTTCGATTCACCAAATTTGCTATATTTTCGCAACAAATGTGTGAAATGTTTGTCAGCACAAAAATGCCCCAGCAGTTTGTGTTTTCATATGAAATGGGAAACAAAAATCACCCTAGAGATCACGCACGTTTGACGGATACGAATTTGTGTGATCCATTTTGAAAATGACATCAACATAAGACTCAAAGCACTGCTGCCAATAAAAGGTATAATATTTTTGTTTGAAAAAAAATAAAGGTTAAGTCTTGAAATTTTATTTAATCCTGAGAGAATGTAAGTTAAGGTTAGTATTTTTTGCGGCTTTTAAAACATAAACAAAATCGCGCCCCAAATAAATAAAATTTTGCTTTTCTAAATAAGTTTTGTTTATTTTGTATGCATGATAATATTAATAGTTTTGTAGTCGCCTATTTGTCACGATGATAATTTTTCCCACCTAATAAATATTTGCATTTCATTAATATAAATTAATCATATTTCTATGAATAAATTAAAAAACCTATAAATATTATCGTGAATAATATATATTTAATTATTTATAAAATGAGGGTTTATAATTTATCTATTTAAAATACATCACGATTATTTATTTATCATTATTATAATTAACAGTTTGATTAAATGATAAGAATTCAAGAAATAATATATTTTTATTTTTTATAAATATAACATATAGTACTGTACACAGAGGAACTTTTTAAATAAAAATTATAAAAAACCTGTTCAAATTCCGTGACGAATTAATATTAAATAACTGTTTAAGATCCCTCTATACGTATAAAATTAAAATTAAATTATCTACTGAGACAACATTTTATTTATTTCAGGCGAAAATGTTTTTTGTTGTAGCGTTACCTCCCCCCCTCCTTCTCCCAACTTAACTTACTAAATTCAAGCCTATAATGTGTCGCGGATCCCACATTGAGTAACATTGTCACACATCAACTATTGATAAAAGTGTGTTCGCCTATATCCGTGTGTCATATAAGACAACAAACATTACACTCATAAATCTTGAAATATTCAAATTAAGTCTACTGCTGAGGAAAATCGGTGACATTTCTGAAAAGAATATAATTTAATTTTGAGTTTTGTTGTGTTCATTATTTCCATTTTAAATAAATAATAATATGTAATTTAGTGGTGAGGTTTAAAAAAAACTTGTAGCTAAATATTCAATAAAATAAATTACATTGATTGATAACATTCTTTATATTATAAAATAGGACCAAAATTGACAAACCTTTGTTCACGGCGAATGTTGAGAATAATTGGGTCAACACAATCGGATATATTCTGAGAATTAATATGACCCTTCCTTAATACTTTTGTTCCCTCGATCGTACTCCGGTTAAAAATAAATAGACAAAGCACGGATACGACGCGGACTCTTGGTAATTTAAAGTTCAACTGACGTGGACGGTGAAGTCTCTAGTATACCGCTTTACTGATTGATCAAACAACAGACGAAGAACTCGCTGGAGAGATGGATAGACAGTTAAGGCAAACTCTCTTAGCTCCCGTCGTGAGTCGACGCAAAAACCAACTGGTTTTATTTCGCTATTGTTGTTGTTTTGTTTGCCTGACGCGCGCGCGAAAATAATTTGTTCGCAAAGATGTTCAGATGCCGGTCTGCCGGAGCGTATGACGTCACAGCAACTTGTGAACCAATGATGGAGGTTGTAACCACGGCATTGTAGCACCCGGATTAATAGAATATAGGTGGGGCAAGAGGGGGACGGAACGTGAATTAAAAGGTGTATTTTTTGTATTTCTTATAGCAAAATATATGTCAGTCAAAATCAATAGAATATTCTGAAAAATGGAAAAAATATACCTGGAAACGGGAATCGAACCCGGGACCTTTGACTTAGTACGCCAATGATCTAACCACTGAGTTAGCCAGGAATCGTCCCGTCTCCAGGGTCATTCTTCACTCATATTTTAAGGCAGATTCTATGATGGACGTGCGGAAATCGTCATCTACAAATGTGTGATTTTATTAAGATCGCGAGCTATCATATAACGCAGCTAGGTGCGTAGGCGGAAATGTTTAGTTTAATTTTCGACCCATGATAACCTCAACATTTAATGAATATCTGTCATGAGCATATTAGCATTAGAGTGACCTGGTGGTCTAGGGGTAAGGTGTCAGACTTCTGTGCTGGAGTGCCTAGGGTTCAATCCTTGGTCCCGGCACAGATTTATCTGATTGCCAAACCCTTCCTTCACCTCTGACAAGACGTGTATTAATCACAACT
>CABEEJ010009800.1:0-16874 GCA_901482245.1 Timema douglasi
AACTAATGTAATTCCAGAGCCGTTTTTAAATAGGTCTTACCGTTTAGCCACAAGAGACCTCCAAAGAAAGTTCTGCACCGACTTTAAAGTTGCTCCGCCATTTAGAATTTTTTTCGGGGGTTAAAAATTAAAATTTCTAAGATTTTGGAATTTTTCCGTCGGTTACAGACTAGAAGCTATAAGTTTTTCAAATTTCAAGTTTCTAGCTCATCTGGAAGTGGGTGAACATTAATGTCAGTGAGTGAGTCAGCCACGTGGCTTTATAGTAGTATAATAACAATAATCATACACACACACTAAAGAGTTCGTCTTTGAATACTACTCCTTCACGCCGAAACCATTGTAACGATTGTACTGGACGATCGTTTAACACATGGGCTATTATTATTCCTTTTAAAATCCATTCAAATATTTTTTTTAAACCATATAACCATACGTTATATTCTCTTATTGAATCACCTCCAAATCCAAAGAGTAATTACACAATACAACTCAATCTAAGATCCAAAAAAATATTATCTTTTTTGTGTTGGTTGTTTTGTAATCACATTAGTATATTATCTATAGCATTAATAAAATGAAGCGTTTGTCCGAATGTATTTAGCATTGCGTGATTCTACAGCACGTATCTGACATTTTAAAAGTAGTAATAATAATAATATTTAGCACCGCATCTTACTGCCCGTTCGGGTTATACGCTTTAAGTACTAATTACTCGAATGGATTAGGAATGGGGAAGGTTGAATTAGAGGAAGTGAACCCGCATTTGCGTGGAGGAATAGTGGAAAATCATTTAGGAAAAACTACCCCCAGTTCACCCGACCAAGATTCGAACCTCGATCTCCCCGTCCTCAGCAGTCGAGCTCAACACGACAAGCACGTTAGCCGACTACGCCACCGAGGCGGGTTTAAAAGTAGTAGACCCTGTGCACCTCAAAAATGGAATTTAAATTTTTGATTAGATTTTTTTTAAATTTATTAAAAACTGGATCTTAAGAGAAACAGTTTTTTTTTCTCTATTTGAAGCAAGTAAAAGCGTTACCCTTAGTAACCACACAGGGTACTTCTGCTAATATTGTATAAAACTTTAAAAGTGTTATAAAAATCATACTTTATAGCTAGGAACAGATATTTGTATTTTTACTAAAAGCCCCAGGCCTTGTATTCCTGAATGCACTCTCGTGCATCTCCATTGGTTTCCTCTTGCAAAGTTAAATGAGAAAACTATTCTAGATGGCTCCGAACGCGCTCAGAAATATATCCCCTCGGGGTAGAAAACTTAGCCCTTTAATAATTAACAAAGTACCAACGTTTGAACTCAACGGAAACCTGCAAGCCCTTATTATTATTATTATTATTATTATTATTATTATTATATTATTACTATCACCATCATCATCATCATCATTATAAAGAGGGTGGACAATGTAATCCCTCTACAAGGGTTTTATTAAATATAACATTTAAGAGATTAAATCCAAATGTATACCGAGGGTGGGGTGGAAGGGGACGCGAAAAAAAAACCAATTATTTTTGAACTTTTTATAGAAAATTTTTTTTTTGTAAAAATAAATCAAATAATTCTCCAGAAGCAACATGGAGTTTAATTTTATTCACATGGTGACCTTAACCTGTTCTTGAATATCTGTCCTGGAATTGAATGACAACTTTTTCTCTTTATTTAAAAAGTTTGTCGTCTAATGCCGCTATACTCATGATTAATATTTAACAACAATTATTGATATAACATTGAATAAAATTAAAATTTATTTTACTACTGGAGCAATATTTTATTTATTTCAGCCGAAAAAAATGTTTTGTTATAAAAACTGCAATTGCACTGACCTTTTCTACGTTCCCCACACCTTAATCATCCTCAAATTGACGTATAATTTGAGCTCACATAATTAATTACAAAAAATAAAATAAAACAGTCTAACATGAAACTTAGAAGAGCCCAATCCTCTTTTAAATGTTTTACCAAAGCCCGGTAAGTCCTGATTATTGTATATTCCTACAGGTTATGTTTTACTTGATTGGTCTTCACTAGGACTTTGAAGACCTGGACCGGAGATTCGAACACTAGTCCCCAGCATGGGATTCCGTCAAACACTTTCTCTTTCTAATTGTGTGCTTGTGACTGAAAAGTACCAATTTATAATTGTAACAATTCAGGATTTTCTATTACATGTTAGTTACTGTGGAAAAGTTGGAATTGGTACAAATTCATGAACGGGTTTTTAATTAATAACCGAACGTTTGATGAATTTATGAGCAGTATGCTACCCTATCAGAAGTGTAACAATCAAGGAATTTTTATTACATGCTGTTTGTTATAGACAAGTTGGAATTCGTAGAGTTAAGGATTTTGTTTCAAATTAACAACCAAACGCCTATGAATCCTGAAAAGAATCAACTAGAAATGGTGACAATCCTGGCATGTCTAAAATAACCAACCCAATGTTCAAATTCGGAATTCTACTCACCAAATAACGAAAAGTTCTCACTGTAATATTTACAGACACTAATGCCGAGCATTCGCTTTATATATCTTAAAAATTTGTTTGGTTAATATTACGATAAAAGTGGGTATTTTTCGTATTTTAAAGTTGGTGTAATTCAGAATTTTTTTATAGTGGATTGATTGTTCTAGAAGTTGGAATTGATATTTTTCTGAGTTGATACTTTCCAGGATTCATAAACATCGACTCATTAATTTGACAAAAAATAAAAATAAATCATAAATGTATAATTTCCTACTTGGCTTCTGCAACCGATATGTAACAAAAATTAAGGATGTGTTACAGTTCCAAGTTTGTAATTTTAAGTTCCTCCTCTTCTTTTCCCTCCTAAAAATCCTGTTTTATTTTTAATATATTATATATCTGTTCAGGATATCCGGTCTGACACGCGCTTATCTATTCATCCTGTGGATTCAATGATTACCAGTTACAATGTAACTTAGGGTTATAGTCATACTTAAAGAGAAAAGGGGTTTTGCTACTTTTATCTTTTTTAGAGTTTTTAAACAAAAATTAGAGTACAGTATCCCCATGGCTTCTTTGGTGCTGACTGACAGCTCACAGCTGACTTCTGACAGTCAACATTTAGGTATATACCTAAATTTTGACTGTTAAAAGTGACATCTGCTAAACACATGTTTTTGCAGATCATCTGGTTTGGCGTAGGGATACGTAATTTGGTCTGGTAACTTTTTAAAGCTGTCAACTGTCAGCTGTGAGCTGTCAGTCAGCACCAAAGAAGCCATGGAGCTACTGTAGGTGGTTTTCTCCATAGATAGGGGCCATTTGAAGCTTTAGGTAAAGGCACACCATGCAAAATAATTGTGAAAGTATTTATTCTCCGAGTCCTTGGCCAATTTTCAACAAATCTACATTTTATTTGGTACCAGAATGTACCTATAGGTGGAGGGTGGTTTAAGGGGTGTATTTTAGATGAGGAAGAGAGAGAGAGAGAAGGTTGGGGTAGGAAATCGAACCATCCCATAAGAGGAGAAGAACATAAGGCCTTCGTGATATGAGTGAAAGGTGAAGAACGGAGAAGAAAAAAAAAGAAGTAAAGAGTGGAAGAGGGTAGGGAGGAAAGGAGCAGGAAAAACGAAGCTGTCCCCGGCGGCAATCTGTTATTCACGCGAAGACACAACGACATAGATAGCACCACTAGCGGGAATGATGTCATTATGGTAACAAGAAGCGCCTGTTTTCCGTGGACGAATATTATAAGACGACGATATCAAAGACATTTTGAGTAGAAGATTTCTTACTACGAGAAATGAAACGTAAAAAAAACGTAACGTATCGTAACATGCCTAAGTGGCAGATTTAAAAATAAGTTGTTATATTTAACTAGATCAGACTGGGACATAATTCCAACCATCGGTACTTTGACGTCACCAGCCAGAATATACCTCTCCAAGAAACGGTCGGTTCATTCTAGACCGTGATATTACCAGGTACGAGTAGGACATAAGACTATGTTTTTCAGGTCTCGTACAACTGAGTTGACGAAACAGGACCCACTTCAATGGCCGAACAGTCTTAATACGCTACTCTCGTGTTAAATTGGACTGCTGATAACGGGGAGATCAGTGTTCGAATACCGGCAGGCTATATTGAGGGTGTATTTTACTAAATGATTTCCCACTATCCTTCCATTTTTTTAAAAAAAGATTCAACTAACATAAAAGGATAAAATAGCCCTTTGATACTATAAATACACCGCTACCGGACTGTCATTAATGCATTTTAAAAGTATTGTTCTTGGCGTAAAACGACTGTAAAATAATGTAAATGAGTTATTATATATATGCTCATATTTAAAAGCTATTTCCTAAATAATAGTTTACGATGTATATTTTGGAACAGATATTTGCATTTTCACTACTTTGACCTAGTTATATGTTTTTCTAATATTAAATTCCCCACAACCAGTTTTTTCATCTTTAAACCGACCACATGTACAAGAAACGGGAATAAAACCTTTTTAGTAAGAATTTAACCATTCTTATAATAAAAATAACATATTTCTAATACTCTTCAAAAGAGCTTTCGATGGTTGTTATCTGACAGTTATTAAAGCTACTTTCACACATTCATGTGTCAAATCATATTTTTTAACGCTATCAATTTTGATATTATTATTACTATTATTATTATTAGATGTTCTGTCTTACAAAATATCCATTCCTTTTTGTCAGTGAACTTAGACCGCCAATGCACCCTATACTCCTTCCCTTCCCAGAATTTTCTTATTTCCTTCAAGTCCTCCAATATTTTAATCCTCCTTCTCCTTAGCTCCTCTTTCCCTCAGCCTTTCCTTCTATAACATCGTGCAGAAGGCACTTCCTCCGAAGGATGTGTCCGATCCAGTTTGCTTCTCACCGAAGAGTCACATCCAAAACAGTTCTCTTCTCACCCATTCTACTGAAAACTTCTTCATTTGTCACCCTGTCTGTCCAACTGATCTTATCAAGTCTTCTTCGCCAGCATTAAAGCCAATTTAATAGGAATATAGTCGACCAAGGTGGTCTTAGGGTAAAGTGCTCTCCGGGGTCGACGGATTTTTACTGAGCGATAAAAATCAGTAGCACAACTTTCTTCTAAGAGGTAGTAAAGACGTTGGTCCCCATGTCGATTGTGGCATGCGAAATAACCATGGAGGATATGTTAAAATAACTTTCCGGGTAAAATTGGTAGGGCCTTTCACGCTCGCTAATAAAAATTTTCGTGTGCTGATATAATTATTCGGTTCAAAAAATGCACTTTGAATGAATAAAATAAAAACAATAAGAATTTAAGATAGTTACATGTTGTACTATAATATTATATTTACAGCAGAGCATTATTGTAAAAATGTTAAATAATTGTATTTAATAATAACAATATATTAATGATAGGAAATAGTAAGCGCCATGTTTGAAATAAATTCAATGTAGGACCTACATTTTTTTAGGTAATATTTGATATGCTAAGCACAGTAATTGCTTGTAGTACGAGTTTTAAAAATCATATTTATAAATAACTAGCAGAAGTACTCGGCGTTGTCCGAGGTAACAACGCCATGAATTTCGTAGTTACGCCGGGCAACGCTTTTATTTGCTTCATAGGAAAAAAATCTCTTCAATTTATTTCTTATGACCCAGTTTACATGATTTAAAAAATATATTATCAAAAATTTTAAATTTTAGCTTCAAAATTCACATGTTTGTGCATAGGAGTTACTAATTTTAAAATTTCAAACCTCAGCTTGTGGTAGATATCAAGCAAAGCTCATGACAGGCACAAAAATAAACACTTCATTTTATTAATATAGATAAAACTAAAAATGTAATATTATAATTGAGTGTAATAAGTTACAGTATTATTTTTAAAATATAATACTTGTAAGAAAAGGTTTTTAAATAAATGATAAGCGTATTGTAATTAAAGAAATAGAATAGACAAATTAATATTATATCTTAAAAATGAAAAATAAATAAATATTTAAGTCTAAAAATATATTTTATATAAAAAATAATCAGCCCCATCAAAAAGAAAAGCTTTAAATCAAACGATATGTTTCAGAGAGACAGCAAATCCTCAAAATAGACCGGTTATGTAAACCTATGTTTCGCCGCATGCAACTGAACGATCAACCACATAAAAGTGATTATTATAAACAATGATCATTATTGGTGCATCGGAACTAAAACAAATATATCAATAAGCTTACGATCACAAGATTTTCCTTATTCATGAAATACATGAATAGGTAGAACTAAGTGGTGTGTTTACTCCTCACCATTAACTGTTATTGTTAGTTATGTTCCCTTACAACAATCTTTAGTGTAATTTTTATGTATTCACTTGTCGCATCCACATTTTTAGACATTATGAGTGTAACATTACAAAATACAAAACATGTTGCTAATATTGTTATTGTTTTCATTTCATATACCTTCTTTAGCTGTGCAATTCATCAATGTATGTAAAGCTATTTTTATTTATTTAAATTATACCTTTTAAACCGATTATGCTATTCGATTATTTAATAATCGTGGGAAAGCGAATCGACTCACTCAATGCATCGCAAGCATCAGAATCGATAGAAATAACCGATTCACCACCAAAATTAAATCGATTATATTCACTAATCCCTAGCTATAAATACTAAGCTTGAATACTAATGTTAACCTTCAAATGTATGAGAATATCCTCGAAAGTACTTAAGGTGTTAATGTAAGGAACAAACGTTCAAGGTTGTATTGTTGCAGTTTTTATATCAACATATATTTTTGGTCAACACAAATCGAATATTTCTCCAGTATAAACGTAGAGTTTAATTGTTTTCACACGGTGATATCAACAGTTCTTGCATATATATCCGTCGAAGGTGTCCTGGAATTGAATGACAACTTTTATTCGTCCTTTGAAAAGTTTCTCATCTAATGCCACAATGTTCATGATGGATATTCAACAATCGTTAATATCACCATCCGAATAAAATTAAACTTTATATTTCTACTGGAACAATATTTTATTTATCATGGACAAAATATGTCTTGTTATATAAAATCTGTGAAAACACTCACCTTTTCACGCGTTCCCTACATACCCACCTTAAATATCCTGCTGTGCGTTATATACCTTTAAAATCCGAAGAAAAAAACCCGGCATACAATCAATAATGACGGAAGCCGTGTGATTGTATATAAGAATATTTCCGGTGTTTATGACACTGTAAGATATGTATGGTGGAATATTAGAAATAGGGTAGGATTATATTATTATTATTATTATTATTATTATTAGCACCGCGTCTTACTACCAGTTCGGGTTATACGCACTTACTCTAATGTGTAATGGTAGGGTGATTGTGAGATGGAATGGAGGACCTACAGTTTAACGTGGAATCCGAACCACGGTGGAGGCCTGGCATTCCACACATTCACAAGATGTCTTGTCAGAAGTGAAGGAAGGGTTTGGCAATCAGATAAATCTGTGCCGGGACCGAGGATTGAATCCCGGACCCCCAGCACAGAAGTCCAACCCCTTACCCCTAGACCACCAGGTCACCGTAGGATTAGAGAAATAGAAATTGCAAACAACGCTAAAAATGTATATAATATTATTGTTGGTGTTATTTGTATATTAGCATCGGTAAACTCTGTATAGAGTGACAATTGTAGATATTAGGATTTTACGTATGATTAAGGTGTGTATAATATTGTTCGATGTATAAATATGTAAAAGAAGATCTACAAGCTTTTTGAAAAGTTCCTATCGTGTTTTTACTCAAATAAATCAGACACGTGGTGTTATCTTTTCCGCAGACTATACGTTCAGTTTTGTTCGACTCCATGTAGATTGGTTCAAGTAGAAACCAACTTAGCGGAAGAGAGGCAGTATAACAGCGTGTCTTGCAAACCCCCACTGCCCCGTTGGTGGTGTCAGGGGGTGGGTAGTCAAAGAGAGACAGTGGTGCGCTACATCAGTCCAAGACACCACACTGGCAAGTCTAAACACACAGTTCAATTCTCATAGAAACTTTATCTGACGTCTATAAAAGTTACCAGAAAATACTTTAACGTATCCATAAGTCAAGTCATGTTATAGATCAAATGTACCAACATTTAAAGATTTGACTCATTTCGGTGGTCGCATCTTCTGACGCGCTACTCTCGTAGTAGACTAGACTCCCGATGACGGGGAGATCGAGGTTCAAATCTCGGTTGGGTGTACTGAAATTTTACTAGATGGTTTTCCACTCTCTCTTCAGGCAAAAGCGAGTACATTTCCTTGAAATATATCCTTCCTAATCCCTAAAACCATTAGTGTAATTAGTACATAAGCGTGTAACCCGAACGGGTAGTAAGACGTGGTGCTAAATTTTTTTAAAGCAATTTAATTATTGTTTCTTAATATGTATATTAATATTAAAGCGGGCATGGATTCATTTGCTTCGTCCGCACTCAATATTTTATTGTTTTGTTTTTGTTAAGAATGAGTAGGGTACAATTCGTATAAAATGTACACTTATTAATGAATGTTTCTACTTCTGCTTTGAAGGTAGTTATAGGAGAGATACAAATACCATAAAGAAGATGATAAGCCCAGCGGTTGGTTTGTACTCAAAAGTAGAGCGTTTTAAGGAGACATAGAAAGTATGAACACCATCTCTTTATTTTCAAGCGAGCATTTTAAATTGGATTAAATATATCTATAAACAAGATTAAGCTAGTGTAACAATAATACTTAACTGCCGTGGAAATGGGACTCAGAGCTTCTCACCATGTACCCTTGGATTAAATATTAGGTTTATTGTTTCAGTAGGTGTTATTTACATTATAGAATAACACCACAGCCATTCCCCAGGGAAGGGAAAGTTTCAATCTTTTATTACTTGAAAGTTCATTGCCACAATTACAAAAGTACGACACCTATTCCTATCTTAAGCTCGTTCTATCCAGTACACCTAACTACTTCTTATACTTATCTTGACTCAGTTCTATCCAATCTCCCTCATTACTCCCTATCCTTATCTTGACTCAGTTCTATCCAATCCCCCTCATTACTTCCTAGCCTTATCTTGACTCAGTTCTATCCAATCCCCCTCATTACTTCCTAGCCTTATCTTGAGTCAGTTCTACCCAATCCCCCTCATTACTCCCTATCCTTATCTTGAGTCTGTTCTATCCAATCCCCCTCATTACTCCCTATCCTTATCTTGACTCAGTTCTATCCAATCCCCCTCATTACTCCCTATCCTTATCTTGACTCAGTTCTATCCAGTCCACCTCACTATTTCTTATACTTATCTTGAGTCAGTTCTATCCAATCCCGCTCATTACTTCCTAGCCTTATCTTGAGCTAGTTCTATCCAGTCCACCTCATTAAACCCTAAAGAAACACTTGAACACAGTACACTTGAACCGGATTCGAACTCTTGACTTCATCACAGGCAAACCAAATAGAACAATTATTCTGACACCCTTAAATGCGTACCAAGTAGTGCGGGTGACGCAATTATGATGAAAAAGAACATTCTAAGAATGAAATCGTAAAACAATGTTTATTAAGAACAAGCTTGTTAAAAATTTAAAGCGGGGTAATTAGTACTGGTAAAAGATAAAATTATTCGGGGACAAACTTGTATTTGGTCTATCAAAGAGACGTCGTAATTTTGCGGGATACGCCTTTTAATGTTTGAATGCTATCCTGCATATCGAGACCGTCACGCGTAAAGTCTAACTTTCAAGGGACCAGCATTTAATAGTCGGCCAAACCCGCCCTCAAAGGCAAGGCTTGAGAAGTTTATTCGGTGATGATAAATTAAGGTATGTTAGGTACTGAGCGAATTAATTATATATTTATTAGCACACTTTACACCGAAATTATTAAGTGATAAGGATAAGTATTCTAGTAAATGCACCAGCATTAGAACTGATAGGGGCGTGGGAAAATAGTGTTAAATCACTTAGTGCAAACTTCCCTATATTTCTACTAGAACAATAGGGATAGTACTTGTGCACCTAGAAGTTGGAATTTTAAAAATGTTATTTTTTTAAATTAATTATAAACCGGGTCGGAAGCAAATCAATATTAATAAAAATGGACAGTTTTTTTTCTATTAGGCTTTACGTGATGTATACCGCCTTAAATAAATTTTAAAAATAGGCATTTTGCAAGATCTTGTGTTTCTTGAAGAAGGAATTTTAAAATTTAAAGTTACCTATCACGTACAGTACAATCAATAAACTAACAACCTTTCTCGCGGGAAAAGCCGTATATTTCGACTAGGAGTTTAATAAACATATGTTTTGTAAGTTTGTAAAATAATCCTGTTTGCGCTGGTTAGTATGTCCCTAATCCAGCTCGATTGTTGCCAGAGCTCCGCCATGACAGGTGTTGGTTCCCACGATACTTGTCAACACTCGCGGTATTTCGTGTGGAATTAAGCGCGACGAAAAGAGGCTTGTGTATACAATGTTTAAGGTGACGCAGCTATTATATTTTTTTAAAGGTAACTTTTCTTCGCCACCAAAATCAAAATACCCAGACCTAGCTATGGTCAAAAATTGATATTGAAATAATTTTTAAGACGGGGTGGACAGGAAATTAGTTAATGTTAATATTTTTTTTTCAGCTCTTATGAGAAAAAAATCGCTCAAAGTAAATTAAATATGTATTCCGTAGATGCGTTTAGTTTATTTTCACATATAAGTAGCAAAAGTTATTGGAATTAGAAAATAAACTTTTAAAATAAAGGTGTTTTTTTTTAATTTCGCGATATTCAAGACAAATATTCTTGAAATGTTGAGATTACGCTGTGTAGAAAATTGAACTAATCGTATATACTAAAGCAATATTTTATTTACATTCGCTAAAAATATTTTCTTACAAGAACTACCAAAAATACCCATCTCGTATCGCGTTCTCTGGCCTCCCTTCCCACCTTAAGCTAAGAATAACAGAAAGGTGGGAAGATATTCACTTTTTTAACATTATTTTTCATAAAATTTAAATATCTAGGAAAGCTGGTTTTAGTACTTCACAGTAAAGACATATAATTTTTGAAACATTCTTCTTAAAAAAATATATCAATAAGTCCTATAGATTAAATGTATCTTTGAATGTAATTTGAATATTGTTTTAATATTAAATAGAGTTTCAAGCAAATGCTTGTGAGCTCTAAGAAAATATTTCCCTTCCTACACCTATATATTTAAAATGTGAAACAATCTCTTTCGATAGTAATTCATATGATTCTACACAACCAATTTTCATTTAAAAAATATATTATTGTTACACGCCTCGGATGTGCCGATTAATAATTGAAAATTTCAAAAATATTAAAAGGAAAAGTTGCTATTTCAGAAAACAATCATTTCTTTTTAGACAAACATTTCTTGGATAATACCAAATCTATCATAATATTCTATTTTTAAATCAAATTTACCTCCACGATTATTATCAAAGTTTAAGAAATCACAGTGACAAAGACGCAATCTATTTATCATTTACGTTTAGTCGATTATTACGTGGACGCTTTTAAGACAGGATTACCGATGTCATAAAACAATGGCTTAGGTCTCTAAATAAAGAAGGTTTTGAGTATAATACTTGTATAAAAACTACAACATATATTTGTTTTTGTTTATATGATTGTGTTGTCGTGCTCAGTTATAATCTCTGCCTAGAAGGTTCGATTCTTGACAAGACATTAGATATTGAATTTGTTTCGAGTAATAATCTAACTTCTGAAGCGTTACTCTCACAATAAACTCTACTACCGATGATGGGGGAGATCAAGGTTCGAATCCTGGTCGGGTGTACTGAGAGTGTTTTTATTCCTAAATGGTTTTCCACTAACACCCCCACGCTAATAATATTACACTTTTTCTAAATTCAACCTTCTCAACCCTTACACATTCGTGTAATTATTACAGTTTGATTTTGGTAGGAAGAACAATAGAAGCTAGCTACTAAAGTTACCATAGCGATTTTAATATATTCATGCATCAAGTCATGTTAATTACAGCTGTCACTTTTGATACATATGATCAATACCATTAGAATAACACAAATAAAGTAGTAAAATGTTATCAATGTTGGCCGCAAAGAAATATATTTAAATTTTCTCAACTGTTTATTATTATTATTATTATTATTATTATTATTATTATTATTAGCACCACGTCTTACTACCCGTTCGGGTTATACGCACTTACGCTAATGTGTAATGGTAGGGTGATTGTGAGATGAAATGGAGGACCTACAGTTTAACGTGGAACCCGAACCACGGTGGAGGCCTGTCATTCCCCACATTCACAAGATGTCTTGTCAGAGGTGAAGGAAGGGTTTGATAATCAGATAAATCTGTGCCGGGACCGAGGATTGAACCCCGGACCTCCAGCACAGAAGGCAGACACCTTACCCCTAGACCGCCAGGTCACCTACTTTCTCAACTGTTCTTCCGGCAAAAATCAGGGTATACATAGGAGTATAGCGTAGCTAAGAAAACAACTAAACTGATCCTTTTGTTTGTCTTTTAATATAATATTGTAATTTGATCATTAGTAGTACACTTGCACTAAAAAATATTAATAAACGATCTAACTTTGAAAGTAGAAGACTGGTTTCGTGGATGCTCACCGCGAAAGTATTATGATATTAAATAGTATGTGTAGGTGCACATACAACGTTTCAAGAAATACTTGTCTTCCAGCTTGAGATTCCATGCCTCCTTCCCATTTCAAAAATAATATCTCGTGCTCCCACCACTCAACGTTGTGGGAGAGTGAAGCTGGGGATCTCCCCACCTCCTCCGACGCAAGATGTTAGATCACACGCGCGAGGAGAAAAGAGGGAATAGAATAAAGCGTGTAGTTTCTGGCGTGTCTCCGTCGTTTGACTCACTGTCGAGATTATAATTCTACGAGACGTGGGTCGCTAGCGATGTAGATCGGGGTACCAACATCACACACAGAGAGAGGGGGGAAAAAATACCTGCCTTGAATTTCACAACGTGGCCAAACTTCGTTCGCGGTTTGTGTGCTACGTCGCTACATAACAAGGAGCCAGTACACTTGGAGTGATGTGACGTGCAACATAACAAGGAGCCAGTACACTTGGAGTGATGTGACGTAAAACATAACAAAGGAGCCAGTACATTTGGAGTGATGTGACGTAAAACATCACAAGGAATCTTGCACGTGGCTTGATGTGACGTGAAACATCACAAGGAGCCAGTACATTTGGAGTGATGTGACGTGAAACATCACAAGGAGCCAGTACACTTGGAGTGATGTGACGTGCAACATAACAAGGAGCCAAGTACACTTGGAGTGATGTGACGTGCAACATAACAAGGAGCCAGTACACTTGGAGTGATGTGACGTGAAACATAACAAGGAGCCAGTACACTTGGAGTGATGTGACGTGGAACATCACAAGTAGCCAGTACATTTGGAGTGATGTGACGTGAAACATAACAAGTAGCCAGTACATTTGGAGTGTTGTGACGTGAAACATAACAAGTAGCCAGTACATTTGGAGTGATGTGACGTAAAACATAACAAGTAGCCAGTACATTTGGAGTGATGTGACGTGAAACATCATAAGGAGCCAGTACACTTGGAGTGATATGACGTGAAACATAACAAGGAGCCAGTACATTTGGAGTGATGTGACGTGAAACATAACAAGTAGCCAGTACATTTGGAGTGATGTGACGTGAAACATCACAAGGAGCCAGTACACTTGGAGTGATATGACGTGAAACATCACAAGGAGCCAGTACATTTGGAGTGATGTGACGTGAAACATAACAAGTAGCCAGTACATTTGGAGTGATGTGACGTGGAACATAACAAGTAGCCAGTACATTTGGAGTGATGTGACGTGAAACATCACAAG
Source organism: Timema douglasi (assembly GCA_901482245.1). NCBI lineage: Eukaryota > Metazoa > Arthropoda > Insecta > Phasmatodea > Timematidae > Timema > Timema douglasi. The sequence continues at coordinate 13,917 of CABEEJ010009800.1, forward strand.
GAGCCAGTACACTTGGAGTGATGTGACGTGAAACATAACAAGTAGCCAGTACATTTGGAGTGATGTGACGTGAAACATCACAAGGAATCTTGCACGTGGCTTGATGTGACGTCAATCTCTAACCTTAGTGATCCAAGTACACCTCCAAACAGAAACCTATTTCCTAGTTGAATAGGTGATGTTTCTTAACCTAATAGTCTATTATGTGACGGCATGCTACAGGACTATCAGTGTGGCCTACTCCAAGCTACACAAGATAAATAAATATATATTTATTTAGGGAAAATAATTAATCTAGATATATTAAATTATTTGATGATGACATTATGCAATTCTGTATCAAAACCACTCCAGTGGTTACATGGTTCAAGGCGTCACTCTCGAAATAGTGTAGATTCACGTTGACATGAAGATCGGGGTTCAATCTCGGACGGGTGTACTGAGGGTGGTTTTTCCTAAATAGTTTTCCATTCTTCCTCCACGCAAATGGTTTTATACTTCCTCTAATTCAACCTTCCTATCCTCCAACACATTAACATAATTAGTACTAAGGTGTATAATCCGAACGTGTAGTAAGACGCAGTGCTAGAAAAAGTATCAAATATGTATTATAAAGTTCAACTATACTTCATTCACGGTAGGAGTTTACCTCTGAAAGGTCTTTTTTCCTACCAATATCCTACTATATAATATATTTCTGGTAGGGAAAAAGGCCTTTCAGAGGTAAACTCCTACCGTGAACGAACTTTACTTATAATATTTAAAATATTTTTTTTGAGATTATCAAAATCTAACTTTAAAAAATCTAATATATATAAAACTATATAATTATATATATAGACGTAAAAATATCACACTTTTAAAGTTCAATTATTGATTTAAATAATCTTGTGTATTAAAAGGCTGTATATATAGGCTGTACTTACTTTTTACACATGTTTAAGAAAATAATATATATTTTTATTCGTGAATGATTTCTTTTTTTTTTTAAGTGTTACGCTTTAGTTTTTCTCACACAACCCTATTTACAGTATTTAATTATCATATTTTAGAATTATTTTTAGAATTTGAATACGCAGACTAGAAAGTGATTTCACTTAAAACAATAGTCAGTCCAAATAATTTTATTATTTCGACAATGAGGCAAATCCATTGGTCTACACAACGAATGTAATGGAATCCAACGATGGTCATTTTGTACTTGGTTGGCATTCAGCTTCCCTTTCTACCGATCTATTAAAACAAGTGTTTTTATTGGGGTATTTTTTTTTCATCTCACCACACAATATTTTCTGTCGTGTTATTTATTCTGTGCTAGGAGTTTCCCCTTCCATTTCCGACCGCAACTTCACGCAGTCTCGTAAATAGGAATTCTTGCACGCGGTGCGGCCGCACAACAAATATTGTCACTTTTGTTAGCGATGCGGGCGGCGAGGGTCGGAACTAACCGCACGGACCGCCGACATGTTTGAATACAGAATTAGTGATTGTTGACTGTGATCGCTGGCTCACACGGTATTAAATATTTGTTCCGGTTCACTGTAGTGTTGGTATTCTTTCTTAAATTCTATAATAAAATAAGGCCATAGCTAGAAATGTAATGCATGAATTCTCGATTACTTAATCCTAAAATTATAAATATTTGATAAATTCGAGATTTGAAAGCTTCGAGGGAAAATATATATATATATCAAAATTTTGTTCAATCGATAAAATCAATAATTATATAGATTTGACAATAAAGAAAGAAAGAAAAAATTCACGAAATCCTATACAAATAATTATTTCACTCAAAAAAATTCTTCTCTAATTTTCATAACGTAATTAAAAAGACAAAATTAACGTATAAATCAATGTTAAATGTTTCTAAGCTCTTATCGGAAAATTATCAGTTTCGTGCGTGATGATAACTCACCCGCCTCGGTGGCGTAGTTAGTTAACGCACTAGTCGTGTTAAGCTAGACTGCCGAGGACGGGGAGATTGAGGTTCTAATCTCAGTCAGGTGAACTGGGGGTGGTTTTCCCTAAATGGGTTTCCACTCTCCCACCACGCAAAAAGGGGTTCACGTCCTCTAAATTCAACCTTCTCAATTCCTAATCCATTATAGTAATTAGTACTTAAGCGTATAACCAGAATGGGTAGTATGACGCGGTGCTAAATAAAATAAATAAATGGTACGGCACACCGCACAGACTTTCTCTCTCTTTCTACAAACTCGCCAGATTTCTGAAAGGACTAATGTAAGAAGGCAAGATTGCCGTCAAGATTCATCAAAATTTCTGTTTTAAATCTTATATTTTTATTTTTAAAGACTTAAGGTCCTCATTTGTATGTTTGGACCAATAAAAAAGATTAATATTGGATCCACAAGGGTCAACACTTCGTATTAAAATTTCTATTTCCGGTTAAAATTTTAACATTTTACTAGGTGTTGCACATCTTCAAGTCATCGCATTGATATTTAATCATTAATTTATACATTTTGACCAATAAAAAATGTAAATATTGACTATTGATTCTAAAATGGAGATAGATCATTGATGTACAAACATTTCTCCTAAGAGGTTTAAGGAAAAATAACATACTTTTTTAGATACTTACTTATATTTAATTACTTTATGGAATTGGAGAATTATTGCGTTAAGACTTAAGTAGTATCTCTTTACAATTAAAGCTCACAAAATTGTATTAATATATTTGCAAATATCTCAGAAAATGTTGCTTTTATAAAAATATATGTCAAATAAAAGTTTTTTTTATTTCTTATAGTCCTACAATTTTCCAATGATAAGTTGCTTAGTATCTCAAATAGTTGTGGAGATACGGAAATTAACGCTTCTGTAAAGTACTCTAAAAATCATTTTCATGGGGAAATGAATATAGCTAGTTTATTTATAATCTTAATCAACGCCTAGATACGAATTTTAATCAAAATCGTTGGAGCAGATTTTGAGAAA
>CABEEJ010009801.1:0-16872 GCA_901482245.1 Timema douglasi
CTCCATTTGGAAGAGGGGTAGGTACACACTAAACTAACTCCAACACGTGACATCAGTTGATGACGTAATTATGATACAGTGTCCCTCCGAGCTACGTAGCGCACTGGCGTACTTACAGAAACATGTTCATAATAAAACATTGAATCTCTCCACAGAGGATCATTTTATCACGCCTGGAGTTGTTTTTTTCCCTAATTAATCCTAGTAAATGTAGGCCAACCCCTTAATGATTTGAAACATTTTCATTAGTAAATAAAAAAAGCAGCATCGACAAAAAAATTTACTATGTAAACAAAAGGATTGACTAATTTTATTATGGCTGTACAAGGCACAAATGTATTTAAAATATACCCGGGTACAAAATTCATATTTACTGTCCAACTTAATATGCATGTTATTATATAATACAGATTTAATCAGGCATAAATTAATATCTGCCATAAAATGGAAGTCCAAGGAAATGCGAGCTAGCGTCCGTATTTTGACTGATTTTTTTTTTGGTCAAAACAAATAAAATATTACTCCTGTTGACACTTTTATTTTAATGGTTCTACACTTGTTGGTATCAACAGCTGTTGAATATGTGTCATGAGAATAGTGGAACTTTGATCAGGACTTTTTAAATGCAGAGAAAATATCATGGACAAATTAAACAACTGTCTTGATAGATATTAAAAAAACTTTTGAGACTAACATAATTATGTAGACAGTTAAACTAAACATATTTACTGAAGAAATACTTGATTAATAACTACAATTTTTGTCATACAAACTGAAAAAAAAACAACCTTTCGTTATACACTATTTATTAAACCATTTCACTAGCCTTCAGGATTATATAGTATTATTATACAGTCAAATGTGAGGAATGCCAGGTCTCTACCGTGGTTCGGATTCCACGTTAAACTGTGGGTCCTTCATTTAATCTCACATTCACCCTACCATTGCACATTAGCGTAAGTGCGTATAACGGTGCTAATAGTAATAATATACAGTCATATATTTATGATATTATAGTTATTATAATTCAGTTATGGACACTATCGAATTATCAAATTCATTATATAACTAAAATTTGATTTATAATAATAATAATAATAATAATTATTATTATTATTATTTAGCACGGCGTTTACTACCCGTTCGGGTATACGCTTAAGCACTAATTACACTAATGTATTAGGAATTGGGACGGTTGAATTTGGAGGAAGTGAACCCACGTTTTCGTGGTGGGGGGTGGGAAACAATTTAGGAAAAACATCCTCAGTTCATCCGAACGAGATTCGAACCTCATTCTCCCCATCCTCAGCAGTCTAGCTCAACACGAAAAATAGCGCGTTAGTTAACTACGCCAATGAGGCAGGTAATCCAAATTTATGTTATCGTAGTTAATCTATTCAGTTATATTATTAGTTATGTTAAAATAAATAAATATATATATTTATTTATTTGAAGTTATTTCAAAGGTGCTAAAATTAGCAAATTAAAAAATACTCCAAACATAATTTCCTTTTAAGATACGAGTATAAATTTATGTCTGAATGAACATAAAAGTTCAGTTGAAATTTTTATCACATGATAATATCACAGAAAATTTAAAAAAATTGGGACCAAAAGGATTCTATCAGCACGAGATTGAAAATTTCTAAACTAGTTGTAAATATGTATTTAACTTTAATGATTCATAAAACGTAACAAAATATCATAACTGAGACGTTAAAAAAAATGTTTCATGACTGGGGAATCTGTTTTTTTGGGGGATTTCTTAATGACTCACCAGTTTTACTGTGTGTCAGATAATGTTTAAATTTTATTATATGATGGCATGTAAATTGATTTTGATTGCACATTCAGGAGTATCGGAAGCATTGGTAATACATTTATATTCTTCAAATTTCATTTTTTTTATGAATAGATAGCGTCGAGAATGTAAGCTATAAAAGTTTGAAAAAAATATTATTGTCACTTTTTGATATCATAAAAACTCAAATATATAATTCTTTTTTAACGAATTTGTTTTATTTCAGTGTTTGAAATGACATAAAGAAAATTAAACAAAAAATTATTATTTTACATTACATTTATAATATATTCATATGTATTACAATAAATTATTATTATAATAATAATGTTATCCCCCTACCATGGGCCTACTTGTTATGATGGCTTAGTGGGATGGGTAACCAGCGGCAAATAATTGCGTGGTGCGTTTTGATCTTGTTTATTAAAATATATTAGATACTCTAAGAGTGTATAAATGTTATGTTGGTTCTAGGACTAGTTTAAAGAGTTTAGAAAAAAGGTCCTTGTTCCATCAAATTTTCTACTCAGCAGTTCCACACCCTGACCCATATTTGATGTTATAGCTCTAACTGGTCTCGAACAACCGACCCCTGGACGCTGAGCAGCTGTGGTCTATCCAAGACTTCTAAGAGGTATGGATCGTTCTCCTCCGTGCTGAACAAGGACTCAAGATGTAGGATATTCTCCCCACAAGTGTCCTTAACTCGGGAGCTGAGTATGTAGAGCACTTTAGAAGTAGCCCGTTAACAACTGGTTTTTTCTTCTACAGCCCCCCTCTCCTGAAAATGTAGAAAAACCTCGCTGTTATGTACCCCAAAAGGAGGAGTGTTTTTCCTAAGTTACTAGTTCTGTCAATACTCTGTGTTATGCAAATTGGCAAAACAATCTCGTTTTTTTTTAAAAAACATTACCTGGTAAGAGTATGGACTGCTGATTCAGGACAGTTGACAGTGTGAGCACTTCGGCTCACGTCATCATTACACGCTCTAGATTACCTAAGGCTGCAAGCAACGACACTATCTTGAGAGAAAAAAAAAACTATTTTGAATTTAGAATACTATTGTGCCTCTTTCTTTCACCTTTCTAACTCAACATATTTGCTAATCTTTCAAAAAGGAAGGTTTTATTTAAAAAATTTAAAGTATATCTTAAGATGTATAGGGTACAGGAGGGAAAGGGAGAATTTTAATTTAACTAAACTTGAGTTCGTTCTTCTGTCTGCTAGACAACTATGAGGCCCATATATCGTACTATATGCTAGGGTTAAAAGAGGTTTCTATCATATTTGAATTGATTTTTAAAAAAGGTAATTTTCTGTGGGTCTTAGGTTGTTTGAGATATTAAAGTTGCCGTCCTGGAAAATATTTGTCTTTTGTTTCTCCCCCTATTTCCCTTGTGCGCTTAATATGTTTCATTATATCCTATAGGCTTGTGACAGAGAGTGAGATAAATTTATTTAGAGCATTTAATAGTTGTAAACAAATTGATAAACTTTAGTTGGTTTTAATACTGGAACATGAACGTTTATAAAGTATTTTACCAAAGCCTTATATAAACCTAAATACGGACATTTTTTTTAACGCAACCCCCACCGGTGGGCACATCAACAAAGGTGTTGTTCTGGTCTGTTTTTCCTCTGATGTAACGATATATATCTGAATAAGAGCTAAGACTACTTACGGCTGTTTTATCCTTAAATGTTTTTTCCAAGCTCTTATTCCACCAAATGTGAATACATTTCCTCTAAAATCTACTATACTTATGCTTGTTCCCTTAGTATAGTTGTGAGGCCAGTACGGATGGGTAGTAATACGTGGCTAACACGCCCACAAATAGTTGTAACTAATTGCTTAGGCCTATCTACCATCCAGAATAGTTTTGGATCATATTTCGTGAGAAGTAATTTATATTCCATATCCTACTCTCGCTAATATAATTATTTTCTTGAAATTGAAAAATTGAACCATGGACCTTTGGCTTGGTACGCCAATGTTCTTGCCACTGAACTATCCGGGAGATGTCTTCTGCCCAGGGTGATTCTTCACTCATATTTTAAGGCAGAGTCTGTGAGGGACGTGCAGAAACTGTCACCTATACATGAGCGATTGATTAAGAAACGTGACCGGGTGATTTTCTTCCGAGGGTGATTTATCAATGGGTAATTTCCATCCCTCTCTCACTTCAATACGGGTGCATTTTCCCATCATTACTTGAGTGATTAAGTTGTAAGGTGAACCTTTGGTTAAAATTTGTAAACTAAAATAAGTATTTATTACGAGATAACTGCATTTATTTACAATACTAGACAGTACATTAAATCAATGGAATCTAATTGCTGTGTTTTACCAATAATATTAATACATGTTAAACAAATTAATTAATATTGGAACACATTCATTAAAACTTTTCAAAGGAAATTAATATTTTTGAAATTGTTTGTAATGTAAAACAAATACTGTCCAAATATTTATAAGAAACTATTTGTTGTATATTTATGGGGTTTGAGAAATAAAAGTTATTTTCCTAAAAATAAGTGTTTAATGTGACTTAACATATTTTACCCCGTACCGTTCAATTTGGTAGACTAACAACTTTCTAAATTAAGAGAGAAATATCTTGTTTAAATCCGGTAATACTCAAAACAAATACTCAATAAATATTAACATTAGTCTATTAAATAAAAAAACAAAAATTCTAAACGTATCTACTGAAACATTTTATTCTTATTTTTGCCAAAAAAGGTATTTTTAATAAATAAACCTTCATTATTTTCCAAATATTCCCCTCTAGTTGTACCAGTAAAATTTTGCCTGACGTAGTTACTATCTTTTGTAATCTGAAAGCGTCGTTAAATAGTTCCCAACTACATCGTACAGCTCGTCTTGAGTAGAAAGCGGTCAATAGGAGTCAGTCCCCTCCAAGTTTACCTCCAAAAACCCCAAACCCACCCCACCATCATCTTTCCCGCCATATCCGATTTGCGGTAAGGTTGAGATTGTGAGGCTTTTGTGCGGGGTCTTTCGCCTTTATCGATATTTGGCTAAGAGCGGGTTTTCCGATGTCGGTCGAATCAAACTCTCTTTTTTTCACGAGGTTGAGGAGTTTTTATTTGAATAACCGAGAGGAGGACATAGTGATCATTCTATAAACTGGGTAGTGACTAGTAACGGACTATCCTCTACACCAGGAGTGTGAAACTTGCAGCCTCCGGCCCGATACATGAATATGTGCGACTCGTAGAACTTTGGATGACATACAGTGCAGCTCAATTCCCCTATTTATAATAATAATAATATTTAGCACCGCGTCTTACTACCCGTTCGGGTTATACGCTTTAAGTACTAATTACACTAATGGATTAGGAAATTGGATAGGTTGAATTAGAGGAAGTGAACCCGTATTCGCGTGGAGGGAGAGTGGAAAACCATTTAGGAAATACCACCCCCAGTTCACCCGACCGAGATACGAACCTTGATCTCCCCGTCCTCAGCAGTCGAGCTCGACACGACAAGCGCGTTAGCCAACTACGCCACCGAGGCGGGTAATAGAAATTAATCATTTGCGGAAGTAACTGGCCCCGCGGTGTTGTGTTCAGTGCAACTGGCTACGAGCATAGGTGTCCCAAGCTCGATTCCCGGTTGGTACCTTGAATGTTTTTTTAAATATGTCATGACATCTGTTTTTATCGATTCCGAATTCCGAATTTCGAATCTGAATTTTTTAAGTTGAACCTCGAATTTTTGACACTCGATTTCGATTCCTGAACATTTCCTCTCTCATTATTTTTCCAAGCATCCAACCTAATGTAAAAACAAATTTCTTCAACTTCATAACACAACCAAAAAAATTAATCTTAAATGTAAATAGTAATAAAACCAAATTAATTCTTAATTTCAACAAAGAAAAAATAATCCATTTTACCAAGCATTAAAGCATATTGCAAATAATTAATAACATAATTATAAATTACAATATCAAGCATGTATTTTTACCTATAAATAAAGCCTTCCCGTATAAAACATTTGTAAATAATTTTAAAATAATGTAAAAAACCACCGTTGAAAACAAATCCAAATGTGGTCATTAATTGGACCAAAATACATATAAAATAGCGTAAACTAAACTAGTATTAGAGATAATCGATTGCAGTTAATTCTAAATTTAGCCTTATGGCGTAGTTGTCGTTGAGAATTAAGAGTCGAAGTATTGAGAATCGTTATATTAAGATAGATTCTCGATTATTTCGATACCAGTAGGAATAGAGAGTATCGAGGTATCAAAGAATCGAGTTTGACATCCCTAGTATTTTTCCTCAAGGGGAATTACCCCTAGGTTCACCAGGGTTTGGATAGTTAGGCTTAAGTTAGGTTAAGAATCGCCCCGGCTCCGGCACATCATCTAATTACGGGTACGACGTGTAGACAACCTCCAGTGGGGCATCCTGGGTAACATTCTGTACCACCAGAAAGGCTGATTGTCTACACTTAAGGCGACCTAGTCTGGATGTCATGTCCCTCCGGCCGTATGAACCAAACGATAAAGGAAAACCTAAATCATGTTCGTGTGTCAAAGATTTGCTATCCGTTATTTATAATCGATTTCTAATAAAAAGGTGGTAGCCCTAAGTTTACTATTAAAGTCGATTATTATTATCTAAAATAATTTGGCATGGGAGGTGGGATAGATTTGTATTATTTCCTTGATGACAATCTATTTCAAAGGACGTGTTCAATTTCCACATTGAATATGTGCCAAATCCGTCCACACCCGTTTTTGAACAATTTTTGATCATGGATATGATAAAAAAAAAATCACTAAATATTTTAAATTTATAACACAAAACAACAGGGTGGATTATATTGTTTCATAATAATAACGGATGCATATTAAAATATTTTTACTTAAGATGGGGACATTATTATATTTATTGAAAGGTTGACCTCTCAATATGTTTTCCACATTCTTCGGTGGCCACATGGTCTGAGGTGCTACTCTTGCAGTAGACGAGACTGCCGATGACGTGGAGATCGAGGTTCGAATCTCGGCTGTTTTACATTCTCGCACCACGTAAATTCCTGTAAACTTCTTATTATATAATCTCTGTGACAAATAAAACCATAAGTGTAATTATTACAGAAGCGTATAACCGGATTGGTCAATAAAACATGGTGCTAAAAATAAAGTGGTCAGTTCAGGACTACCGCAGTTGATAACGCGTCATAGTGCGTAAGTCACGAGTTGATATTATCGGTGCATTCTAAAAATACCCGTAAAATACAACCGATTAAAATAATTCTCTGGAGTTAGTTTTATCATTTTTTAAAATAGTTTCAGGAAAATACAGGTGCACTTACACTTAACAACTTTCCTAATCATACCCGCCTCGGTGGCGTAGTCGGCTAACGTGCTTGTCGTGTTGAGCTCGACTTCCGAGTACGGGTAGATCGAGGTTAGAATCTCGGTCGGGTGAACTGGGAGTGATTTTTCCTATATGGTTTTACACTCTCCCTCCACGAAAATACGGGTTCACTTCCTCTAATTCAACCTTCGCAATTCCTAATCCATTAGCGTAATTAGTACTTAAAGGGTATAACCCGAACGGGTAGTAAGACGCGGTGCTAAATAATAAATAAAATTAGATCTAGCATCTGCATTTTATAAGACGTGTACAGCAATTTAATAGTGAAACGGCCTATATATATTTGTGTGTGTGTATGTAATACTATACATAGGAAAGGAATATATACTTTTAGAGAAAATAAAACCACCATTGTGTTAAGTAAGAGTTGAAAATCAATTTTAGAGAAATTATATTCCTGGAATCTGAGGCTTGACTTCTTTTTCACCAGTAAAGAAACCAATTAATACTAAACTAGACCTCTATGTCACCAGTCAACCAGTCAACTCATACTCTTTGTCACCAGTCAACCAGTGAATACGAGGCCGAGACCTTATCTCGAAGGCCCGCCGAGGAAGATAAAAAAAATGGTAGGATCACATTATTTGAAACAAACTATTGTTGGCTGGTCCAGCTGGAGAAGACGCTTCCTCCTTCACCCGATATTACCAACCTTGGTCAAGGTTCGACCTAACTCGTTTGAAATATTATTATTATTATTATTATTATTATTAGCACCGCGTCTTACTAACCGTTCAGGTTATACGCACTTACGCTAATGTGTAATGGTAGGGTGATTGTGAGATGAAATGGAGGACCTACAGTTTAACGTGGAATCCGAACCACGGTGGAGGCCTGGCATTCCCCACATTTACAAGATGTCTTGTCAGAGGTGAAGGAAGGGTTTGGTAATCAGATAAATCTGTGCCGGGACCGAGGATTGAACCCCGGCCGCCAGCACAGAAGTCCGACACCTTACCCCTAGACCGCCAGGTCACCCCATTTGAAATATCGATTATCATCCTCCCCTAACCAATGGTATGTATTCTTCCGATTATGTCGTTTATATCAGTCAGAGCTGCGTCTGCTGTTTTCAGAAATATCTCTCTCTCTCTCCACGATAACAACAAATGGATTTGCGGCAGTAGAGACGTATTTCAAAATCTACTAATTCCGAGATATACATCTTGCAGGTTTTTATAAATAAACATTATTTGACAGCTAAAAAATTTACTAGATCTACTTTCATAGGAAGAACCTTATCTGACAGCTAGAACAGTTACTAGATCTACTTTCATAGGAAGAACCTTAATCTAACAGCTATAAATGTTACTAGATCCATTTTAACGTATTCATACGTCAATCCATGTGATCTACACCTGCCACGCCCCTTCCCACAGCAACAGGATTATAATTATTGCGACATAGCACATTATTACCTCCCCGATCCCATCCCTTCGTGATCTCGCGAGAGGAGATAGAGTCGAGACGTCCCAGAGAAATGTTTCCACGATGTGGTCGCCATTATACTCTTATATCGCGCGTAGTCTGGCGCAGAAACGCGGCTCGGGAGATAAGACACGGATATTCGGCGAGCGAAGGAACTCGACACAGTTTCCCGGGAGTGTCTAGGGTTTATTTAGCTAAATAAGTGCAGCACATACTCATAGCCACTGCGTCTGGCGTCCTTTCAATGAGTCGAGTGGTACGGAAGGCCAGGCTTCACATCTTAGTTAGATTATTATTATTATTATTATTATTATTATTATTATTATTATTATTATTATTATTATTATTAGCAACCCGTCTTAATACCCGTTTGAGTTATACGCTTTAAGTACTAATTACTAATTACTATAATGGATTAGGAATTGGGAAGGTTGAATTAAAGGAAGTGAACACGCATTTGCGTGGAGGGAGAGTGGAAAACCATTTAGGAAAAACCACCCCCCAGTTCACCCGACCGAGATTCGAACCTCGATCTCCCACGTCCTCAGTAGTCGAGCTCAACACGACAAGCGCGTTAGCCAACTACACCACCGAGGCGGGCTATTAAAATTAAATTGAATCGGTGCCTATAGCAAGCTTATATCATTACCTATCAAAATAAGTATACTGGAGTGTTGGTACAGTGCCCTTACCTCCTAGTGAAAATTTAAAAATGACATCTGGACATGGAAATTGAACCCAGGACCTTTGGCTTAGTACGCTAATGCTCTACCCACTGAACTATCCAGGAATCGTCCCCTGCCCAGGGTCATTCTTCACTCATATTTTAAGGCAGAGTCTGTGATGGACGTGCGGAAATCGTCGGCTACAAATATGTGATTTATTAATATCACGAGCTATCATATAACGCAACCACCTTTGACTCGGTAGTTGGCTTAATGCAGCCATTTGTACAATTATTATAATCGTAAGGGATTGCATATTTAAGAATCAAATAGCCGAATCTATTATTTATGATTCAATTTTCAAAATATTATATCTAGCTGGAGAAATCCTCATTAAAAGCATAAATAATAGCTTCGACTATTTGATTCTTACATCCTAGTGTTAGTGACATAGGAAATGGTACACTGGCCAACAAGGCAGTTTCTTTAGTAGTAGTACTGGTTGGTAAGAACAGTGCTCAGGGTAAGGCTGAGAAATGGTTGTACTTGTGGTAAGCTGGCTAAAATGTGCACCACTAATTGGTACAGTATCATTACCGTAAGTAGCGAGAACCATTATGGGGGCGGGAACGATCAAGTCTAGAAATCTGATCTACTCCAAACTGATTATTTAAAAAAACTGTTTAATAATAGACTTGGATGATGGGCAGCTGAGGTTTAAGCTTAAGGGCCCATCTGTTTAGTTGTCTTTTTTTTTATATAGATATATGCACAGTTTACTGCCTACCCCGTAAGGAAATGGCGTGACTAGGTATTTATATATGTACTATCAAAATATCACGGATTATACAGAAAAACGTGTTGTACTCAGATGAAAAAATACCCCGATTATCCAAGACACAGGGTTTAGTAGGAAAGCCAAGCGAGAATTGTAACGTTTGATGATTTTTCTGCGAGTCTACAGAACCCTCAGTGACTAGTTTATCCTATCAGAACATTACCTTAGCTCCACCGAGTGTTGAAACACTCCATATTGTATACCAGTAGCATGAGCCGTTATTGAAGATATACGTTGTTGTAAGAGGGTGAAAGTGTGAGAGGAATGTAGATAGATACCTGCAAGAAGCTATAAATAGCCAACCTGAGGCTACTGTGTGAGAGGAATGTAGATAGATACAGTGCAGGAAGCTATAAATAGCCAACCTGAGGTTACTGTTTGTCCGCACCTCGTCAGGTGAAAGACATTTGTGGTATCCAGCAATGATCTGTATGGCCAGTTTTAGGTCATACGACCGTGGCTGTGTTCTGATTGGTGGCAGGGCATGGTTTCAAAACTAACAGTTTTTGAAATCAAGAGCGTCTCTCGTGGCGTTTGGCTGAGAGCTGTTTTCAAGTACGGGTGTTGTGTTAATGCACCCCCACATACACGATTAATACATTCTTGTATCTCACTGGTAGTGTATTTCGTGTGTAGATGTGAGTTTCACCTGCACGTGTATATTTTTTATAATAATTAAATAAAGCTATTTGATATTTTAAATTAGCAAGTTGAACTTACTATTCGATGACGTGTATTTCCACTATACGATCAACCAAAGTAACGTGCCGAGAATATTACATCTAAATTTCTTGCCAACACACACATATATATATCGTGATACAAGTTGAAACGACTCAGACACATAATATAATATACATATCCTCCACTCAGCAGCTCGAAATTAATCCATTGAAGGCGGTCCATTCGCCCGAACATTGTTCTATTGTGTTCTGTGACGAGATAAGTGAACGTCCTCTCCTGCTGTCGTTACCGCCCGTCGTGCTCAAAAGACGAGGCTTTAAGGGAGAGAAGTGCTTATCTCGAGTTAAGGGTCAGATATAGAACTCTTTGTCGAGCAAGAGTTTAGAGAAACTTTAGTATATACTGTAGTTATAAAATGTCTCACTACCCGTCAGGGTTATCTGTACTTTTGTAGCATTAGGCTACAAGAATAGAAGAATATACCTTGCTTACCCCGTTTCACCACCCCCAGCGTCGGTGCACCACACGTCGAAAGAAAACAATTACACGACTATGCATACACGAGACAAAGCTTAGACTGATCGCCGTGGCAAGTTTCAAGACACGCCCACTAGAGTTGTATGTGTTGTGAACTTGTGGCAAAGAACTCGCGATGCAAAGAGCTAGAGTCGCAAAGATATGATGCTTGTCGATGTTCTCGAACAGTCCCGGAGCTCTGAGAATAGTGTAGAAGCAATTGTAGTCATGCGTATTTTCTTCCCGAGTGTTCCATATGTTCTCCCCCACCCAATATCCCGTTATCCAATGTGCTCTGGGTTGTTTTGTATATATGGTGCTGACAGGACAACTTGTCGACAATCTTGGACTTGGTTATATTTGAGGAAGGAGAAGCTACGGCTTAGTATAGACAAAATGTAAGATCAAAATTCGCTTTGGCTTCATAATATTATTTCTTTTGGTATTACTATGTTTTTTATTTGACTTTTCAAAATTCTCTTTCGGCTATGACGTAAATATTTTACATTAAAAAGATCTGTTGTGTAATCCATTAAATTAGATGTAATTTAATTGAGTTGAACTTATCGATTGTTAAGAAGTTATCGATATGATAACTAGTATTGCTGAGGATCAATTTAGTATTTGGAAAACTATCGATACTTTTGCTTTACTAAATAATGTCGATACTTAGTTTTTGTCAAAGACGATAAATTCCGTGATTCTTTTTTTTTTATTTATTATTATTTTGCAAACAAACGAAACTTACGACGAGGGCTAAACTTTGTATTCTGCTCGGAAAGTTTTCTTTTGATAATAATGTCATAAAAGGTTTATCTTATAATTATTGTTTGTGTTGAAAATGTTCTTGGGGATATGTTATGATCAGGAATTGTTTTAACGTTGATTTATATAACGGGAGGTAGATAATTATATAAGAGACTATACAAAGAATATGTATGGGCTCATTCAATAAGTTGTAGGTGATAGTTCTGATAATTGACCTTATTGAGAATCAATTAATCATGTTAGTTGTTCCGCGAGGAAAGTTGTGTATTAATGTTATTGGTGTTAGTAAATGTGATGGTAATACTAACGCCTTATTTAACTTAATGTTGTTCTTTACTTCTGGCGTTGAAAATCAATGATTAATATTTTTTTTCTAATATCTTTCGAAGCTGTCGGAATAATTTAACTAACTTCTCTGTTGAACGCTTCATGTTCATTTCAAATAATTATATCGAATTAAATTCTATATTAAATAAATATAAACATAAAACCATTTCAAGCATTCCTTAATATTATGACCCACCATACCCGTAGGTCCTTTTATATTTATGTGTGGTATAGTTTTTGTTTTAATTTTGGAGTGTATTATTTTCTACTTATGAGTTCTATGAGAATGACCGTCTATAAATTTATTCCAGCAACTGGTGTGAATTGTGTGATCAGAGTTTTCGAATGTTTGAACTCGGATATTCAAAAACAGAACTCCAACCGATCAGTCCTAGTTCCCCCCTTTTCTGCTTCTTTTTGTTTATGGTCTTTTGGGCCTCCTATTTATATCTTATGTTTTTGTTAAGGAGGGTTTACTTTTATTATGCTGATGAGATAGTGGAATTCAGAAATAATGTACTTGAATTTGCGTGAAAGAAGAGTGGGATACCATTAGTAAAAACAAATATGTTATTACACCCAGGTGGGGGTTCGAACCATGACCTCCACTTCATTATCAAACATTTAGTTCACGTGTCCACTGATGGGGATTTAATTACACTAATGATCTAGGGATGAAATAAAGTACAATATAGAGGAAATGTACCTTAATTTGCGTGGGTAAATAGTAGAAAACTATTTAAGGAAAAATACCCTCAGTAGCCTTAAGAACACTAGAACGAAAAGTGACGGATAATTGAAAGGTTTTTTTTCCCCTATAAATCATTTTGTTGGTGCAACCGAAATACCTTCGTGAGTATCTCTGAGTTTGTGGTGGTAGCCCTGGAACATTTTTTGGGGGGAAGGGGGGAGGGGGGTTTGGTTGGTCCGTATTGGCACGGAGACCAGAGAGGGCATTGGCACGCTAACTATTCCTCACTTATCTCGGGCCTGGAAAACAATACCAGAGGAACTAGTCCAAGGAGTACAGAACATTGAAAGAGGTGACTTCCTCCTGATTACCTGGAAAACAACAAAGACAGTGATGGAAACAGAAGATCGAGTATAATTCCCCTCTCAACAGTTTTCTTTTAATATGTTCAAGAGACCCGCTCTGGTGGCTAAAGGGACCTAAGGCGTCATTCTCTTGATGTACTTGATTACGTGGGATTGGTAGATTGGGGCTCGAATCGTGGTTGGGTGTAAAAATAATGGTTTTCCTAAATTGTTTTTTTTTTAACATTCCCTCCACGTAAATTCGTATACACTTTCTCTCAAATAAACCTTACTCTTCCTAAAACACTCCATCGTAGCTATTAGTACACATAATTATCCAACACCTTCGCTCAGTAGGTAGCGTGTCTGTCTACTGTGTTTAGAACCCCTGGTTTGATTCCCGACATGGTTGTAAAATGTATCATTGATGAAATGTGGGGTTTCCCGTTCACAGTGATGAATTAACGAACGGGGGACAGGATTTAATGTCATTTTTTTTAGAGTCAAGCTAGTTTAAAAGTCGTGTACTGATATAATCGGTTGGTTAGATACCCGATATAAATGAAAAACTGAAAACTTATAAACCAAACGGGAGGAATAAATACAATCCATATAAATCACAAGATTTAAAGTTAATATCTCAATTTAATTTACTATGAGGATATTTCACTTTTTTTTTAGTATTCGAAACGTATTGTACAAAGGAATATTACACATGACGCCACCTCTTTACACTTCACAGTCCTTGTTCCTTGTTCCTAGAGACCAGTTGTAATGTCGAGATGAAATCTAAATCATGACACCACCTCTTCACACTTCACAGTCCTTGTTCTTTGTTCCTAGAGACCAGTTGTAATGTCGAAATGAAATTTAACACATGACGCCACCTCTTCACATTTCACAGTCCTTGCTCTTTGTTCCTAGAGACCAGTTGTAATGTCGAGATGAAATTTAACACATGACGCCACCTCTTCACACTTCACAGTCCTTGTTCCTTGTTCCTAGTTACCAGTTGTAGTGTCGAGATGTAATGTAACACATGACACCACCTCTTCACACTTCACAGTCCTTGTTCCTAGATACCAGTTGTAGTGTCGAGATGTAATGTAACACATGACACCACCTCTTCACACTTCACAGTCCCTGTTCCTTGTTCCTAGAGACCAGTTGTAATGTCGAAAATGAAATGTAACACATGACACCACCTCTTCACATTTCACAGTCCTTGTTTCTTGTTCCTAGATACCAGTTGTAATGTCGAGATGAAATGTAACACATGACACCACCTCTTCACACTTCACAGTCCTTGTTCCTTGTTCCTAGAGACCAGTTGTAATGTCGAGATGAAATTTAACACATGACGCCACCTCTTCACACTTCACAGTCCTTGTTCCTAGAGACCAGTTGTAATGTCGAGATGTAATGTAACACATGACACCACCTCTTCACACTTCACAGTCCCTGTTCCTTGTTCCTAGAGACCAGTTGTAATGTCGAAATGAAATGTAACACATGACACCACCTCTTCACACTTCACAGTCCTTGTTCCTAGAGACCAGTTGTAATGTCGAGATGAAATGTAACACATGACACCACCTCTTCACACTTCACAGTCCTTGTTCCTAGAGACCAGTTGTAATGTCGAAATGAAATGTAACACATGACACCACCTCTTCACACTTCACAGTCCTTGTTTCTTGTTCCTAGAGACCAGTTGTAATGTCAAAGAGGAATGTAGTGTTGCTGAAAGAGGGACCAGCTATTATTTGTCGGCCTGGCAGACATTTGCGGAATCTGCAGTGTTTTTCATTTTGAGCTGGCGCTAAAGAGGTGAAAGGGGCTGGTTGATGTTTGATGGGGGATATAGGGGGAGGGAGGGGGAGTAAAGGACGATAATGAAGGACCTCGCGAGCCGCATATTGACAATGGGTGCTGCTGGACTGGAATATCACTCACTTGTCCAGTAAGGACCCTTCTGGGTATGTAATGTTCACGACTAATCGAAAGTACGCAAACATTTCTCTCGAGAAAGTTACCGATGTACGGTGTATCCATGGATGAGTGGTAAGGGGTCTAATCATGCGCTCGGGAGACCACGGTTTGAGCCCTTGTGGGGCTAATAATGTTTATTGTAACACATGTTTTTCGTTTAAACTTTTACGTAAACACACAACGTGATGCTACTGGAGCTTACGTGCTTGTTATCTAATGCTGAACTAGTTTGGGAGTCATGTTTACGACCTCAAATAATAATAGCAATAATAATAAAACATATTGAAATGATACTTAAAATGTGTTTAGTTTTAAATAAAACCGTTTTGAAAATCAATCAATATTATATTATGTTATCCACAGTCATAAAAATCAGATATAGGCTAAAATTACATAATAAGGCAGCGGTGATTATTTAAAAATCTATTTTATTTAATGGTGACCTGGCGGCCTAGGGGTGAGGTGTCAGACTTCTGTGCTGGCGGCCGGGGTTCAATCCTCGGTCCCGGCACAGATTTATCTGATTACCAAACCCCTACCTTCACCTTCTGACAAGACAATTTGTGAATGTGGGGAATGCCAGAACTCCACCGTGGTTCGGATCCCACGTTAAACTGTAGGTCCTCCATTTCATCTCACAGTCACCCTACTATTACACGCTAGCGTAAGTGCGTATAACCCGAACGGGTAGTAAGACGCGGTGCTAATAATAATATTTTATTTTAATAAGTTTGTTCCCGCTTCGGTGGTCGAATGATCAAACGCGCTACTCTCGCCATAGGCTGGATTCCAGATGAGGAAAAGGTAGAAATTTCTAAAAATCAGTCATTTTTAAACTATCCTGAATTTAAGGTCTAGATTCAAAATATAAAAACAAACAATCCCAACTGTTTGGGACAGAACCTCGTAAACAGACATCGATAGACCTAATTGAAAAATCCCCATTTTGGGTTTGTACACACAAATGTAATGAAGATGTAATGAGGATGGAGAAGGAAAGATTCCAAAGAGAATTAAGAGAACGAAGCTTGAAGGTAAAAACCCACAAAGGAGGCGAAGAAAAAGATGGGAAAAGCAAATAACAAAAAGTGTTCAAGTGAGATGAGAAGAATGGAAGAAATTAAAGGTGGAAGAATGGAGAAATGATCGAGCTAAACCACGAACAAAGAATAGACAGCGCTTTCTAAAACTGTGGACAAAGAATAGACAGCGCTTTCTAAAACTGTGGACAAAGAATAGACAGGGCTTTCTAAAACTGTGACCAAAGAATAGACAGCGCATTCTAAAACTGTGGACAAAGAGTGGACAGCTCTTTCTAAAACTGTGGACAAAGAGTGGACAGCTCTTTCTAAAACTGTGAACAAAGAATAGACAGAGCTTTCTAAAACTGTGGACAA
>CABEEJ010009802.1:0-12395 GCA_901482245.1 Timema douglasi
CTGGTAAATAGAACATAGAGGCGATAGAATGCATACCTTATCATCCTATTATTGCATCATTACTTCCCCCAGCCCACGTCCTCAAATAATGGCAAGCGTATGCACGGCATTTCACGGGAAAATCGATCCAGCTCTGAGTTTTGATAGTCATAGCTATGATTCGTTTAAATTAAGAATTATTAACTAAATAACGCGAATTTGGACGTGATATCATGGACTTATATAATTCTTTATTTCCCTCTATCAATGGTTCGCTTGGCTTTCCACTAAGGTTTTGTTAAAGTATGGAGCGACTTTTTTAAGGAGCTAGAAAGGGTTAGGTTATGGCTCCTTAAGGGGGATGTGCCTTGTGAAAACACTGGTTTAGTTTCACTATAAGGCACTGGTTTTCAAATAGTGTGCCGAAAAATTCTCTAGGCGTGCCATGAAATTATCAATTTTTATTATTGTTAGTATAAAAAAGTAGTTCGAAGAAAGCCCCCAGTTTGATTTTTTTTAAAATTTTAAAAGAAATAATAGAAAAATATCAACTCTTTAACACAAAGTACGATATCTGCTTAGGAAAGTGATGGACAACATTTTGAGGTTCGTCTGACGTCCGGTAGAGCTCACCTCACTGACGCTATCTTCAAACAGTGAGAATAGTGCAATAGGTCGTTTGCTTTCATTTACCCAGTGAATACTTTCTGTTCAATTAAAGCGTTAATTTTCAAGCTAATAATCGTATAATGGTTTGAAACCCATCATCTATATTTATTTCCGAAAAAAATGTAATTGCTTACAATCAAAAAGTTAAGTAATTAATGAGAATCTTGTTGTTTCTAACACGTAAGTTTAATCTGTGGTTGAATAGATGACAAACACTCGCATTTCCTGTTCAACCGGTGAGCATGCGCATGCCTAAGTCTCCCGTAGTGCCGCCATCTTGCACTTTCAGTGTGCCTCGAGATCTCACGACAAAGAATAGGTTGCCGTGGTCAGAAAAAGGTTGAGAGCCCCTGGTCTACAATTCAGAGCTTACTAAATAAATGGTACGGAAGTCGGCACGGACTTTCTCGCTCTATCGTTTGAAAATGGAGATATGTACTCTAAACTCGTAATATAATATGTGAAACGAAATAATATACACTAGCAAACCCAAGCATAAATTGGACTATACTCACGTAAAACATTTTTTTAGTATCGGTTTTAAATTTTATAATTTCAATTTTTCAATAATTAATATCCTCATTTGTATGTTTGGACCAATAAAAATGATCGATATTGAGTCTACACTTCGTATTAAAATTTTGGATTCCAGGTTAAAATTTTAACATTTTATCAAGTGTTGTACATCTTCAGGTCATCGCATTGCTATTAAATTCCTAATTTATAAATTTTTATCAATACAAAATGTAAATATTGACTATTGAGTATAAAATGAAGGAGATAGATCATTGTTGCACACACATTTATCCTAGGGGTTTAAAGGAAAAATAGCTAACTTTTTGAGAGACTTACTTATATTTAAATACTCTATGGCATTGGAGAATTATTGCGTTAAAACTCAAGTAGTATATCTTTACAACTAAAGCTCACAAAATTGTATTAATATATTGTCCAATATCTCAGAAATTGTTGGTTTTATAAAAATAGATTTCACATAAAAGTTTTTTATTTTTAATAGTACTACAATTTTTCAATGATAGGTCATTTAGTATCTCAAATAGCTGCGGATATACGGAAATTTCCGCTTCTGTAAATTAACCTAAATTCATTTTCATGGGAAAATGAAAATAGCCAGCTTAATCTTAATCAACGCCTAGACACGAGTTTTAATCAAAATCATTAGAACCGATTTTGAGAAATTCAATTTTGCTCTTTTCGCTTTTTAATAAACTACGCTTTATTTTGGGGTTAAAAAGACACACAGACAGACGGCATTGAAAAAAACACTATTTAGGGTTCGGGAGGTCGTGATACATCGACATCCATCAACATTTAGGGTGATTTTTTTAGGTCGTAATACTTTACCTTTAGTGTTTAAAAAGTTAAAAAAATATATATATTTGCGTATAGATTTAAAGTTATTGGTTTAATAAAAATACGTTTCTCATAAAATATTTGTATTATAGATAGATATACATATTTTTAATGATAAGTAATTTCATATCTCAAATAGTTTCAGAGATATGATAAAAAATGAGAATTTAGGCATCAGACCGGAGCCCTTAAAATCATTTTGCCGAAATATTGAGGGTAGCCATTTTGTTTATAATATTTAGAAATGAAATTTATCAAAATCGTTAGAGCCGATTTCGAGAAAATTGACTTTTTCTCTTTTCCACCTTCAGTAAACAAAATAATATATATATATATATATATATCCTTAAAATATGTCTTAAAAATTGTACAATTAAAACCAGTTTAAAACACTTTTTATAACGTAACAAGACATTTCCGCAAGACGGATTTGTTTGGTAATGGTTTAATTGTCAGAAAAGGTCAGAGCTATTTAAACGAACTATAACGTGTTTTTTATTATTACACGTGGGTAGGTCGTATTATAAGAATCGTCAATTTACATTTTAAAACATTGGCCTACATTTACTCATACTATACTCTAAGTTAGTACATTCATTACACTCGATTAGTAAAAACATGGGGTGTGGCTGTGTCATGGACACGGCCGTGTGTTGTACGTGAATACGTTTATGTAACGGGTTATATTGTTTTTAAATAAAATATTTTTATTTATGTATTTAGGATAAAAGCAAGGAAACAAATAATTATTGTGTTACAATATAACTTTATTAATTATAGTTATTAGTTATACTAATTGCAAATCTCGATACGCACTCGAATTACTCAAAGAATACTAAACAAAAACCTGAGGAGATTACTATGGAGATACTTCACCTGCGTGATCATCAATGCGTGTGTGTGTGTGTATGTGTGTGTGTGTGTGTATGTGTGTGTGTGTGTGTGTGTATGTGTGTGTGTGTGAAGTAATAATAGTCGAAAGCTCCATTCATATAAACACGCACGGATTCTCACACATTTCTTAAATTCGTTTAACACACACACAAAAACTATATTTTTACTAAATTGTTTAGCACCACGTCTTACTACCCATTCGAGCTATACATGTGTATGTACTAATTACTCTAGTGAGTTAGGGATAAGGAAGCTTAAATTTAGAAGAAGTGTAACCACATTTGCGTGGAGAAAGATTGGGGAAACCACCCTCATTACACCCAACCTGGATCAAAACCCGATCTCTCTGTAATCGGCTGTCTTATTAATATTATTTGTATTTGAGTTATTTAACGTGTACTTTCTGAACCGACTGATTATATCAGCACACGAGAATTTCTATGAGCTAAAGTGAAAGTGCCTACCAATTTTGCCGGAAAAGGTATTGTCACATACCTTCTAGGGTTCCTTTTTTTATTTGCCACAATCGAGATGAGACCGACAGCTTCACTTCCTCTCCGAAGGAAGTTGTGCTACGGATTTTCATCGCTCAAGAAAAATCCGTTAGAGCCCAGCTGGGTTTAAACCCACGATCATCGGGCCCTGAGGTGAACACTTTACCCCCAAGATCCCCAAGGTCAACAACAGTCTAGTCTATTGCGAGAGTAGCGCCTTAGTCCATGCGGCCACCGCAGCGCAGCGTGTTTTTATTATTGTCGTTGCAAAAGATAATGTTTTCTCCTTGAGTTGCATCTACAGTTAGGTTGTTTAACTAGTCTTGAAACTCTGTGAAAGATAAGGAAAACAGGTTCTGGCTCATGTCCGACATTATTCGTGTTTATTTCAACACAATTCAGGTCCTCGGTTTCTAAAGCACAGGTATCCTGTTCTGACGTCACACACTGTTCTTTACAGCAACACACCACCAGCCTACATACATCTAATTAAAACCAATGGGATAGATTAATGAAACAAATAGCCGAAACTATTGTTAATGCATTTTAGTGCGGATAGTCCCTCATAGATATCATATTCTGAAAATTGAAAAATGACACCTGGACACGGGAAACGAACCCGGGACCTTCGACTTAGTACGCCAATGCTCTAACCACTGAGCTATCCAGGATTCGTCCCGTGCCCATGGTCATTCTTCACTCATAGTTTAAGGCAGAGTCTNCGACTTCCGCACGTCCATCTTAGACTCTGCCTTAAACTATGAGTGAAGAATGACCTTGGGCACGGGACGAATCCTGGATAGCTCAGTGGTAAGAGCATTGGCGTACTAAGCCGAAGGTCCCGGGTTCGATTCCCGTGTCCAGGTGTCATTTTTCAATTTTCAGAATATGATATCAATGGGATAGAGATTAAGAGGGAAGATTTAGGAATGAACGTCCCCATGGATTAAGAGGACGATCACATTTAGGGTGGAAAAACTCGGTAAATCCAGCCGGGATTAAAACCTTGACTTGGCCTTCACCTTCATACGGGCAGTTGCCCAAAAAAACTCCGCATAGTATTATTGTATCTCGAGACATTGATTTCCAACACGCGTGATTCCACGAGGGGAAATACCGCGCGGGATGACGTCCCTCCCGCGAGATTGTCCATTGTTTCAACGAGCATCACTTGGCTCCATCTACCACCAATCAGATTAAAGAGGTTGGGCACCGAAACATCTGATCTGGAGGTGGAATTCCGAGTGTCTTTCCACAGCTGCAATAACACTTCCGTGTTGCAAACCCACAGGCGAGCCATACCAGCCGAGCGGTCACAGTGCCGACATTTGCGGATAGAGGATGTCATGTGGTCAGCACACTGAGCCCCCCAGGGCCGTTAATCTCTGTTTTCTAAACTATAACTGCCACTTCTGTATTCAAATAGTTCCTCAATTGTCCTCACAGAGTTGAGGTTAACCTCAGTCCTGAGCCACTGCGTCACAGATAAATTTTGGAATCACCGGTGAACAAACTCAGACCTTTTGGTTGTGTGGGTGACTGGTTTCAGTAGAGGAGACTTTTATATTTGGGGTACCACACACCCATCTCTATCCCTCCACACTCTTCCCTCCCTCCCCCCAAAATGCCCGCGGTTTATTCCGCTACGAGCGCTGCTAGTCAACTTGCAGGCGAAGTTGTCTTGATACCAGTTCCGGATCAACCACAATCCCACCGACAAACAACAAACGTCTGTTTAATGTCTATAAATATACAAACTAGTAAATGGGACTGTTTGGCTGTTACCCATTCGGGTTATATGCTTATATACTAGATACGCTAATTATTTTAGGGATTAAAGAGTTTATATTAATAGGAAGTCTACCCGCATTTTCATGGAGGGAGAGTGGAAAACCCTTAAGGGAAAACATCAGTACATCTGACCGAGACTCAAACCTCGATCTCCCCGTCATTGGCATTCTAGTCTACTGTGAGAGTATCGCCATAAACCATGCGTCCATCGAAGCAGGTCAATTTATAGTTAAACAAAATAATAATACACATTGCACATTATACACACAAAAAATGTATTAATACAAAATATGGTGAGCTATATAAACAAATTACCCTTTAAATTCTTAAATAAAAACCACAAACAAAACACACACACAATCTTGAACATGTTTAGGCTAAAATAAAAATAGTTTTAATCAAACTAAACTATTAGGACGTTAAACTCAGTTGATCCAATAAATTACCACATGGTTCACATGGTCCACACGGTCCACACGGTCCACACGGTTCACATGGGTAAAGGTTTGAGGATACCTGGAAAATATAGGCCGCATAAATCACTAGATGACCAAAAGAGTAATTTAATACAATTTGGACAATTACTACATTGTTAAGCTTTCCTCCTCTCATTTTCAAAATTGAAAACTTTGATTATTTAGAACTGAATCGAACCAAATGTATATACATTATCTCTATTACTGATTCCAGCGTGTGGTCTGGGTCAGTTGTTTATTCAAGCCATATACATTTTAACTAATGGTTTGTAGGCTTCATATGACTTATAATCTAACTTAATATTAGAGCAAACACAGCATCCAGTCCCCCGACCGTTAATTCACCACTTTGAGCCACATTTCACCAATGGATGGATACATTTTTCGGCCATGCCGAGAATCGAACCTGGAACCCTTAGCTCAGTAGACGAATGCCGGACTTTGGTATGTGTGTGTATATATATCAATCATCAATCAAGATGATCTATTAGAACGCATTCGAGTGGTGATCTTTTTTTCACTGTAGCTTATAAAGTTTTTATTTTATTTTAAAATATTCAACCATTTTACTTTGCACGAACCAAGGTTTATCTATTTTACTGGTGACCTGGTGGTCTAGGGGTAAGGTGTCAGACTTCTATGCTGGTGTCCGGGGTTCAATCCTCGGTCTCGGCACAGATTTATCTGATTACCAAACCCTTTCTTCACCTCTGACAAGACATCTTGTGAATGTGGGGAATGCCAGGCCTCCACCTTGGTTCGGATTCCACGTTAAACTGTAGGTCCTCCATTTAATCTCACAATCACCCTACCATTACACATTAGCGTAAGTGCGTACAACCCGAACGGGTAGTAAGACGCGGTGCTAATAATAATAATAATAATCTATTTTACTAAAAATGTTGGAACCAATATTTCCACACGCTTTAACGCTCACTAAATTTTAACTCACTGGTAACCATCAAATAACCATACAAACATACTATTGTCCGAAACTATGAAGATTATTTGAATAACACCTTTCCTCTCATCTGTTTCGGTGGCTGCATGGTCTAAGGCGCTATTTATGCACTAGAATAGACGGCCAAAGATGGGGTGATCAAGGTTCGAATCTCTGTTTCCCCAAAATGGTTTCCCCACTCTCCTGCCACGTAAATCACGGTGCACTTCCTATGAAATTCTGCCTTCCTCATCCTTAATTTACTACATAGTTGATGTATACGAGCCGCTAGAGGCGGTCAGTGCGCACACACGCGATGTCGGTAGAGCTCGCCGTGTTTGAGATTGTGGGATTGTGTGACGTCCTGGTTGCCACATGGCAGGAGGAAGGAAATGTCACTCTTGTGCTCGTATGTTTGATGTAGGTCTTACCACTCTTCTTCCCGTCAAGCGAGATAAGAGGGACCAGTGTTTCTAAAGTGCGGTCATTGGACCACTCGACGTGAGCTAAGGGTCTTGGAAGTTATGGGGGGTTACAAATATGTCTGGCCAGCTTCACTTTACGAATAGAAAATAAATAAATAATACTGAGAAAAATATAAATAATTCCTCCGAATTAGTATCTAATTCTAAGTGATTATTTTTAACACACTTAGCTTCATAATATTTTTTAGTAAATAATGGCTCATATTTGTTGACGTAAGGTTGGTACAGACTTTCTTTTCTATATGAATTGTGTCCACCGGAAAATAAATATAGCATAGCTTATATTTCTTTTTAGCACCGCGTCTTACTACCTCATCAGACCATATGAATATGTAGGCTACTAATCTCGCTAATGGGTTAAGGATGAGGAAGGACGAATTTAAATGAAGTGTACCCGCATTTGCGGAGTGTGAAACCATTCCGGAAAATTCACCCTCGGTTCACCCGACCGGGGTTCGAACTCTGATCTCCCTGTCATAGGAAGTATATTCTAACACTGGAGGGACGCCTTACAGCATGCGAGTATCGAAGCAGATCATAATTTAGATATTTCTTATTTAATCTTTTGCATTTCAAATGTTTTTATTTTATATGAGAAACATTCTTTAGATGGTTATTATTACTAAACTTCCCACGAGCCTGCGGGCCACACTTTGAGAAACACTGGGATAGACAGATACGAAGTTGTTTACCGTGCAGTTTTTATAAAAAGAACATTAAAAAAAATAAACATGCACTTTTATGTTGTGGCCAATCTGAAAACATGTCACTAAATTATTAGTATTCTCTAAAAGGTATTGATTGATACAATATATCAAATACGTCAACCTTAGTTCACATTACTTGTGGACATGTGAAAGTATATCTAGTAGCTTTTATAGTCCTCCCTATGCAAAATGGCTCTTTATACTACCATGTTATATTTCTTGAACACAAGATGTCTGTGACGTAGGGCCGTAAACAGAAATCAATTTTGGAGGATGCTGTACCTGTGATGTCTCGGGGTGAAAGTCCTAAACAAGAGGTACAAAGAATCTTTTCTATCACCAAATCCCTCTTCAAGCGATTATAAAGTTAAGAATCAAATAGCCGAAGCTATCATTCATGATATTAGTGAGGATTATTCCATCTTGATATTATATTCTTTACATTGAAAAATGACACCTGGACCCGAGAATTAAACCCGGGACCCTTGGCTTAGTGTGCCAATGCTCTTACCACTGAGCTATCCAGGATTCGTCCCGTGTCCAGGGTCATTCACTCATATTATGGACGTGCGTAAATCGTCTGCTATAAATGTGTGATTTTATTAATTTTATTATACAAGTTTATTATATAAGCCAACTACCGAGTCGAAGGTGGCTGCGTTATCCGATAGCTCTGATCTTAATACAATCACACATTTGTAGCTGACGATTACCGCACGTCCATAATAGACTCTGCCTTAAAATATGAGAGAATTACCCTGGGCACGGGATGATTCCTGGATAGCTCAATGGTTAGAGCATTGGCGTACCAAGCCAAAAGTCCCGAGTTCTATTCCCGTGTCCAGGTGTCATTTTTCAATTTAAAGAACATGATTATAAAATTGTTAACATAATTATTGTGGCTGTGTAAGTGCTATATATTTGATAGAATCCAGCTAGATACTATATCTGCAATGTAGAGGAATTAAAAGATACATTATTACGGTAGTAATACTTTCAGGGAGAAGGGGGGAGGAGTATGAACCCACGGTCATCGAGTTCTGAGGCGAGAACTTTACCCCAAGACCATCTCATTGTACTAAAGTCGCACAAGGGGCGATATTTAATTATTACAAAACAAATTTTTATTCTTAAAAAGTAATGTTTGAAGAAAGTGTTCTTAATTTAATTTTCTATGCAGTTTTGTTCGTCATTTAAAATATATGGTGGATTGTTTTAAATTTTACATTAAAATTTTTATTAATACTTAATCTTTGCATAATGCTTCTAAAGGGAATATTATTTTTTATGTTGATAGTAAGACGCTGATAAAAAGTGAATGACCACTTAAGTTTTCTCAGTAGCTTATTGACCAGTTAAATCGTCATAGTTTTAATCTCATTATAAGTACAAGCTCCCCTGCAATTTTTTACCCCCACCACGTCTCTGTCCGGATATCCGCATTTAATTGCACTAATTGGGCAGGAATTAACAAGACAGTTAAAATATCGTTTCTCACACTGTGTTCCTCGGAACCATTGGGCTCACCGTGGCTATCCTAGCTTCCATGAGGTGATTTTAGAATATTCTTTATTCGTTTTTCACACTATAAAACAGTATCAGTAATTAGAATTGCAAATATTTTCAAACATAAACAAAGGACATTTGCAAAATACGCAGCCATAACATGTGTTATTTTCCGTTTGTTTTATAATTTTGTGCTTGTAAAATTTAACTGTCATTATTGAATGTCCATAATATAAGTGTAAATAAATTATACCATACAATTATACTATATAATCGCTGAGCTATCCAGTGGTAAGAGAATTGGCGTACTAAGCCAAAGGTCCCGGGTTCGATTCCCGTGTCCAGGTGTCATTTTTCAATATTCAGAATATGATATCTAGGTGGAGTAATCCTTACTAAAATGTATAAATAATAGCTTTGGTTATTTGATTCAAACACAATAATAATTTTATATGGATACTTTTAACCAAATGTTTGGATATATTTAACAATGTTCAGATTTTTATAAATAAATTATTCTCAAGCTATTCTAAAATTATTTGTTATTTTTAAAATAAAAACTTTTTACCAACCAAATCGCTTGAGCCATTTTTAAAATATTTTAAGTTTTTGAAAAATCAGTCATCAGTAAACTAGCCTTCATCGAATTTTTACCCAAAAACCAATTATATGGTGCTATTTGCCATGTCAAACAAATCTTGTATATAAATTTTGAACAAAATCTCCTGAGGCATTTTTTATAAATTTGGTATTCAATAAAATCACTTATCAGTAATCCACCCTTGATTAGGGTAAATAAATTTTGAGGTATAGCCCTATAAAATCTAAATATAAAGTTTGAATAAAATACATCCAACCATATTTGGTCTTTAGTAGGGACATACAGTCATGGGCACAAACAGATAGACAGATATGAGGACAGACAGACAGACAATTGAATTTGTGTTCACATACAACTTAAGAATGGTTCATACATAATCTCGAGATCGAGTTATTTCACGATCACAATACTTTCTCTTTCTATGATAACGTAAAAAGACAAACTATGAAGGCTCTATCCTGTATTATTCGTTGGCGCTGTCTATAAAAATAGGGAACCTTTGTCTACGTACCCGGATTTGCGTGAATAGAGAGTGGTGAACAATTCAGGATGAAACAGTGAGCACACCCGACTGAGATTCAAACCCGCACCTCCTTGTCATTGGCTTAGTCCGTGTGACAGAGTGCCCCCCGCCGCTCGTGCGGGTCCCAATCAGGGCCCGGATGTTGATGACATCTTTCTTGGTTCGTCCCAAGCGATGCTAATAAGTAAATAAACCATGTTATCATTCTCTTGTTGGAGGAATACATGTGTTCTGTTGTTTTTCTCAGTTCTTTTCATTCTGGAATATTAAGTGATGTTTTTTTATGTTTTCCTCCTTTTAGGGTAGTTTTTAGGCCTTTATAGGAACGTTTGAGTCATTTTAAGACATTCATGTTGATAATTATTTTTTAAATACTACCGATATTTTATTAATGCCTGAATGTTTTCAACACACAGTTGTCGAAATGAGAAGATAATGTAATCAATAAAAAGTATATTTATTTGATTGTTTTTGGTTGTAAAATACACATTCCTGGCGAGGCATTGCAAGCAGGCTGGAGAGGGTTGCGTTGGAAGGGGGTAGTTATTACTGATGAAGCAGATATTAGCAAATCAATATTTATATAACATAATTCAAAAGTTTAGTTATTAAAGACTTAATTTTATGGCTAATTTTTAGTTTACATTTGTAAAGAACGTGTTTGATTTAGTCGTGTGCATTTATTTCGACTCTTTGTTTTTTAAGTGAATTTTGGAAAATTTTAAGTGATTTTTTAGAATTTTTGGGTCATTTCATAAGTAAGTTTTTGATAATTTTACGTGATAAAAATCCAGGTGTTGGTCTTAACGAGCCCCCCTATCCTATCGGCGGTATCGCTGTTGCACCATCAACACAGAACAGCGGACTATCTCGAAGCGCGGACTGCACCGTCTGTAATTTCCTTGCTAGATGAATGAATGTGTGTAGCAATGAGAGCAGGTGTGGCGGTTTACTTGGCCGAGACACCAGGAAGACGAACACCTTGTAGATCTATCACTTACCACGGTAACGCAATGCGTTAAGCTAGACAGTTCGACTCCCGGTCAAGAGGCGGATAGTTAGACCTAACGTGGTGTGTAATAAGGTGACATATAATGCACTCCACAACTAGATTTCATCGACCAAGAACGAATTACCCAAAACAATAGCTATCTTTTTTATACAAGAACTATTTTTTGTTTATTTATTTCCATTATTTGTGAGGGAGAAGCAGCCTCTTCCCCCAAATGGTTTTCCACTCTCCTACGCAAATGCGAATACGTTTCCTCTAAATTCTGCCTTAATAATTCCAATATGTTAGTGGTAATATGCGGATATCTCAGACGGGTAGTAAGAATAGTTGCACTGCACGACTTACAAGCTGAATTAATTCTACAACATGCACAACACCCAGTTATTCACACATTAGTTTATCACCATGATAGATATAGACCCAGTTCACTTATGTTAAATGTTTTATACTTGACGGGAGTTGGACCCAATACCCTTAGTTCAGTAGACGCGCCAGACAACCTTATTTATAATTTTTTATTATTATTATTTAGCACCGCGTCTTACTACCCTTTCGGGTTATACGCTTTAAGTACTAATTACGCTAATGGATTAGGAATTGGGAAAGGTTGAATTAGAGGAAGTGAACCCGCGTTTGCGTGGAGGTGGAGTGGAAAACCATTTAGGAGAAACCACCCCAAGTTCACCCGACCGAGATTCGAACCTCGATCTCCCCGTCCTCAGCAGTTGAGCTCAACACGAATAACGCGTTAGCCAACTACGCCACCGAGGCAGGTCCTTATTTATAAATATAAATACATATTATAAGAGGGAAATTTACTCCTCTGATATCAGTTTTTATCTCTTCAGATGCTGCATGTTTTCCTCTAGGGATGTATTTTATTTGAACCCGATACGGCCACAACATGTTAGTCGGGATTAGGGGGGGGGGGGGGGGCTGAGGGC
>CABEEJ010009803.1:0-16869 GCA_901482245.1 Timema douglasi
TACACTTTCATTCCTACAAACACACCTTTACTTACACTTTCATTCATACAAACACACCTTTACTTACACTTTCATTCATACAAACATACCTTTACTAACACTTTCATATATATATTGTATATTTCTTAAATGTAGAAAAGCAAACAAATTGAATAACTATTACATATTTATTTCCTACTTACAAACGCTAGCAACAAAACTTGTCCAACAAACTGGCGCTAAAAACAAAAACTAGAGACTCACGTGCCATTAGTAATTTTTTACCATTTTAATTTTTTTTCTCCTGAAATGGCTGATAAATGTGTCTTCTAGTGTATATTACTTGTTGCGACTGTTATAATAGTTTATCATGATTGTTTTTGCTGTCCAGGTTGCTTGTGGGAGCACCTCTGGACCAGAATCTTCAGCCAGAGACCAACCATTCGGGAGCACTGTGGCGGTGTCCTGTGTCCACCAGGACGGATGACTGCGACCAAGTTGTTACAGATGGCAAGAGAAGTGAGTCTATACAATATTCACCCGCAAACATGAACGTTTACACAATCATTCTCTTTTTTAAATCTCTTTTAAGAGCCATTTATTTAACTACTTCTCTTTTTATGGCAATACAATGTTTTTGACATAAGATTCAAAATAACTAAACACAGATACTAAAGTTTTTAATGCAAAACATAATAATTCATGTGTTTTTTTATTTATAAATTTTTTTATACATTCGTTAAAATTAATTACTTTAAAAAAAATCTTTCTACTTAGTGTCAAATATTGGATTTTTTCAATAATCATTACATTTTATTTCTGAACAAAATGTTGACTCAAAGTACTGTTTGAGTAGAAATAACTTTGATCACAGGACCAAGGGATTAATGTGATTAAGGAATCATTACATTTTAACACTATATTATCCACAAATAACATACCGGTAGATCATTTAATTAATTCTTCTCATATACTTATTCCTTACGATAGTCTTTAAAACCTTCTCACCAGCCAATTTTTACTGGAGACTAGATTTGTAATGTACAGTTTTGTGAAGTAAGACATGTGATAATTTTTTTTCATGAACCCAACCTAATAATGAATCCATTTTTCAGCTTAATTTTTTGAGAATCTGTGTCAAGGTTACTTTTAAGCATCTTGTCATCTCTGAAGGCTGCAATCAGTAGCTCTTGCAGCAACCTATTACTTCATTAGAGTATGTTTTTTCTCAATTTTTTGATATGTTATCAAATGAATTGCTTTCATGTGGAATTTGGAACTAAAGGGTTAGTTATGTAATGATAATGTGTTAATGTTTAATAACCAATATTTTGTGATCATATTTATCAAACACTAATTCACAAGTCATATACACTGCTGATTAGAGCAGGAAATATGTAATGTAGAGTAACTATTGTATTGTGTGAATGATACTCTGGCCAAAGTTATTTGTTGGGAGTATACACGATGTGTCAGGGCGGGGAAGGCGTGTCTCATCTTTAAATCTCAAGGGTGTGGCAGGTGTTACTTGTCACGTCATCAGCCATTTATTGCATTATTATGTTACTTTTACCAATTGCTTAAGGTTTATCTGCACTTCATATTTATTGGAAATGTATTTTTTAAAGTTTTAGTAAGTTGTATAAATCCAATGTTTTAATTCCATTTTAAGATTTGGTAAGTATGTTAATAAAATATGTATAAACTGGAGTAAAAGTTAGATAATTAGCCACACTCGGGACTTTGTCAAAGCCGGATTACCAAATATGCCAGATTATCGGACTTATATTGCGGTAAAAACGAGAAGTAATTGATAACTTTTAAAACGGTCATGGTTAATATGTAATGTAAATTTATATATTTATAAAAACAAAATTGTGATGTCTGGCGGTTGATGATGCCAATGTAGTAGAAAATGAAGCTGATTGAAATTGAGTATTGCATATAAAACCTTTTTAAATAGTGTTTGAATGTTCGCCTATTTCCTAGATTTGGCTTGGGGGAGGGTGAAGGGGCTACACATGTCGGACTGTCAGGTGTGCTGAAACATTGGGTGCCGGATTATCAGTCTCCAACTGTACCTTTTTTAATTTACAAGCTTTGGTCCAGTCATGGTGACCAAACTTTACAAGCTTCTAAAGTGTGATAATCTTTGTTCAAACAATATTTAGTCTATGTTCAAGTAATGTATTTAAATTGTGTTTTTTACAGACTATTTACTCAAATCAATTCAATTACCATACAAATCAAAAGGCTTCTATTTGCATAATGCCAAAACATGTGCAATGTCTGGGAGGTGAGCCACACTACAGATAACTTATAGAGGACAAATTTAATTTGATGATGTAAATATGAATGTTAACTAAATAACATAATCCTATTTCCCTTATAATACTGTACCATTAATTTTTGAACCTAGATGACATGTTTTATGTAGCTCTTGGATGTTAAGTCTGCTCCTTAATGAATTTATATTTTGTAATAGTCCTCCACATCTGGTACTTTGATTAAAACTAGTAACTAAAACCTTTCTCAAATAATTACTACAATTTTTTGAATGTGGCTGAAGGTTCAACTAATTTTTATAACATTTTGGGAAGTGCTGCATTCTCAAATAAAGCAACTGAAAAGACATATTCAATGCTCTCCTCGCTTCGAAGCAAAACACACAAATATTATTGACTAGGCTATAGCTGTTTGATGTAAATGGAATTAGTTTTCACTCATTGAAAGGAAAGTGAATTGTCTATAAATTCTTTGTTTAATAGAATTCAGCTTATTTATTTGTAATATCAAAAACCACTTTTTATAGCCATACACTAAACTTCTTCTATTCATCAATTAACTAGGTCTTATATTAAAGCAATTACTTCTTCACTATTTATCATCAGGATAATTTTCTTTCATCATCCTAATGATTTTGAATTTAACAGTGTTGATTATTAATTAATTTTTAATTATGATTATTATGCATTATTTTTACAATCACTGAAATTTCTTATTAAACTTTTTAGTAACTACTAAACAACTAAATATATTTATTATGCTTAGTTCATAAGGCCAATATTTAATCAAATTCATTAGTTTTAATTGTTAGCCTAGTGTAAACTAAACAATTTGTTTACTCATTTTAAAATCTTCAGCACAGTTTTAAACCAATACGTCAAGGGTAAGAGCTGCACTTGAATGCTCTTTGATCTGATTTATACCATGATAAATTTCCAAGTAAAAAGCAGCACTTGAATGCTCTTTGCCCTGGTTTATACCTTGAGGTATTTCAACGTAAAGAGCAGCACTTGAATGCTCTTTGCCCCGGTTTATACTATGAGGTATTTCAAAGTAAAGAGCAGCACTTGAATGCTCTTTGCCCTGGCTTATACCATGAGATATTTCAAAGTATAAAGCAGCACTTGAATGCTCTTTGCCCTGGCTTATACCATGATAGACCTAAAGGCGAAGAGCAGCATTGAATGCTTTTTGCTCTGGTTTATACCATGATAGACCTAAAGGCGAAGAGCAGCATTTGAACTCATTGATTTGAAAACCAGACACACTTAAATATGAAGTGCAGAACTTTAAATACCAAGTGCTAGCACAGAGACTGCAATAAGATAACTTTGTTTAACCATGCTTCCGATATTTTAGTATATTTCAAGTGTATATAGCATATTGTTTAAAATTACCTAAAGTCACTTCAAGCTAAGGCCCCAAATAAAGCAATTTTAAATGGTATAAAACGTTATATAAGCATAATTGAGGGAAGTGTTTGGCCATACCAATAGCAGAATGGCTGCGGGCTTGCTCATATTTTACTTAGTAGTCAACATGGCTATACTAATAGATTGTTTAATTTGTTTATTTTATTATTTTCTCCTTGTCTTAATATCAGTCCTGGCTACACATATTTAACCAAACTAATTGTGTGGAAATTTGAAAGGCGAATGCAGAAGAAATTTACCTCACTATATCCAGCTGGAATTTAAACCCTGACCTCTTTATTATTCTCAAACCATACTAGATGAGCTTGAGACTTAGTCCTTGTGCCCGTCAGTACAAACCATTCTTTAAACTCTTATTTCAGTGGTAGTTTAGTAAAGTTAAATTATATACAAATATTTCTGCAACTACACACGAGGCATTCACACAATGAGGTAAATACTGTTAGATAAATATATAATATTTACAGCCACGATTGTGTGTGTTTTGTTGCAGATCTCTTGCCTAGCAGCCCTTCTGTTCTTTAAGTGCCTCATAATATAAAGTGTTTATAAACATCCTGCTTTAACTGTGATGAAACATTTAAAAACCAGAATTTGAGCATGTGTGTGGTAAAAACCAAATTTTTTTTTTGGACAATATTGGGCGTATGGCGGCAGTGAGCTGTTCTCGCTCAAACTTGCAGTGTAGCCAACCTCTTTGATTCACTGTGTTGGTTTTTCCCGCTCACAAGATCTATCTATGTCTCATCACTCATAATTGCTTTCTGTGGGGCATTGACCTTAAATATTCACCTTGACTGTGTTGTACCTTTACATTTTGTTTTTCTCCTAAACAATTTAATTTTTGCAGGTATTCTCTTGTTCAGCCAGTGGTTACATCGGTATGGCAAGCTATGCATACTTTGATAGTCTGTTTCTGCATTTTCATTGTGGGCTTGTGGCTCTAAACTCTATATTTCTATGTATTATAGTGTTATTTACTTTATTGTTTAATTGGTATGTGTATTACTTCAGCAGTAGTTTCTGTAATTGCTTCAATATATGTGCCAAACTTATTTGTAGTGTTATTTACCCTAGCATTAGCTTACATATTAAGCATGTCACATTAGATTAAAATAATTATCAAAACACACATAGTGTTACAATATTTATTATGTTCTAACAAATGTTGTGCTTTTATAATTACAATTGTCTTGCATATTTAAATGGAAAATTTATTTGTCAACTCTATTTAACATAAAACTATAGAAATTGCATTAATTTGCATTTTTAATTTTAAAACAATGAAAATAGTGGTGTGTGTATGCAAATTCTTCCCCCATTTCATTATTTACTAGACTTTTGAAAAAATGTTGCAAATATTGCTGTATTGGTTATAAGAAATATCTATTTTTCCATCATATCTGTTTCAAAACTTTTGTTTATTGCATCTTTTAACTATTTTCAAATAATGTTGGTCTCTAAATACATCATATAAAATATTAGTACAGTTTCAAACTACAGTCTCAATCTAAATTATATTCAAGAATACTCTCCAGGTCCTTAGCAACTCCTTGTCTCACTGTTTGATAGTCAAGAATATTATTAGGTCCTCAGTACCCTTCAAACTGGGAGTTTGCCGATCAAGAGAGTGGCTTTCTTGCTTCTCAAATTACTACCATTTTAAAATAATCTAAATTTTGATTGAAATGAATAACATTTTGCCCCTCCTTTCTTACCTTAATTCTCAGTAGCTCTCTATATACATTTTTGATTCATACAAATATTTACAAGTCTATATCATTGCTTTGTTAAGTAGTCAAATTATTATAATGTAAACAACATATTACTATAAAATTTATTTAAAACCCAGAATTCACTAATATATAGAAATTCCAACCACAGAAAAATATGATATAGTAAGGAAAATCTACATCTTCATAATATATATACATTTTTATTATATTGGTTTTGTATGTAAAATTTACATTTTTATTGCCATAGAACATAATACTTAGCTATTAAAACTATTAACTCAAGTACATGGGCGCAGACACACCATTTATTATGATAAGTACAGCAATAACTATGGTTTTACTTCAATAACTACACACTCAATAACAAACTAGTTGTTCCTGATATCAGGGGTGGCCCGAGGTAAATTTTGCACTCGAGTGGCATTGCTTTTTGGTGTCCCCCTATATAACTGGTGAACAGTAGTAAAAATATGAAAATAATCCCCAAACCTAGCAACTCCAATTCTCGTGTAACCTGAATGTTATAGGAAAATAATCTAAAGGGAAATTTCAAAGTTTCGCTGTGAGATTGTACAAAACTAGCTAGGAATACAAAGGAAATTCTAAATACCGCACGTTTTGTCGGCACTGTTCTCCTATTTATTTTTTACTATTACATACATTTAGATATAATGATTGTTTCATGAAATAATTGCAAAAAAAGAAATTTAGGGTTGCCATTTTCCAAAAGTGGCATTATTTCCTATTTTATCCACCACAAAATACTATACCAAAATGACAATTTTCTGTTAGTATCAAAAGTGAACGATTGTTATGCTTAGCATCTCCACTATTATGCCCAGGCGATGTTAGGTTAGTTTGATGCTTTGTTTGCTGTTTGGCACCCCCTCGAGCTGGTGGACTGGAGAGAAGGAAATAGCTATCAGTAATGCAGATTTATTATGTTAGAGCTGACACAGGATTCAAATTAATTCCCTGTACACCGTACACATGGGTGATGTTTATATAGTTAAATGAGAGCAAGTAAACTATTACTATTAGAACAACCAACTATTATGGAAACTATCATCGGTGAAAATATTTAACCATAATGGAAACTTATGCGTAATTTAGTAGTAGATCATACCCCCTGCCACATCCATAGTTTTTCTGTGAAATAGTGGCCTGGAATGAGGTCAAACTCAGACTTGAATGAGCTACTCGAACAAATAAGTAGCAGCTCCATTCTATAAAACTGAGATTAACAGCTAAAGGGTTTGTTGTGATGATCACATGACAACCTCTATCGGTAAATGTTGGCACTATCATCGCTAACAGGGGTGGCTACTCTGTCGGTATAGTTCACACCATGAATTTTTTTTTTATTAATACACTCATTTATCTAATCACCCCACTCTTCTGGCCACTGATTTAACCCCCATTTATCCGCAGGTGTGTCAGGATTCATCACTGCTTAAGGTGTACCCTACCAATAAATATTTTCAACATCTACCACTTAATATTTAGTTCATTGGTATGGCAACCACAATTTTTTCATTAAAATTTCCAAACCTTACTATTTCTATACCACACTACATGTTAAATGATTAAAGCTATTGTAATACTTGTCAAACAATACAATTTATGGTATAGTTTTTACATAACTTTTAATTGCAGAAAATGACATATTGCCAATAAATTTTTCATACATTTGAATTATAAAAAACATAATAAATCATATTTAAAGATGCCATGACCCTTTTGAATAAATGATAAGGAGCCTTCCAAAAGCTAAAATTTAAAATTAATTCTAAACTCAAAAGGTTTTTGTTAGCATAGGGGATGCTATTTAGATAAGTTACCAGAGTAAAATATAAATTTCCCGAACAGTAGTACTTCATTTAAAAATAAACATTTTAGCCATTTTTCCAAACAATATAAATATTGAGTTAATTGTAGATAGTATGTATCTGTAAATGTTGAGACATTTTAGTCATTATCTGTGTCCATAGTAATTGTTAGTTTTTTAACTTATCAAATTGTTGTTGAATCCAAGTTTTAAACCCTTTACATTGATATTTAACTGAACACCTTTTTTAAACTGTTTATAGTTTGTACCTACTTTATTTTATAAATATTTACTTGTTGCCAGTTAGTGCAGTAGCTTGGATATGATTGTATTTTTTTGTTAGTTATATATTTGTTCTTAGTTGTATGAGCTAGAATTTTTACAAAATGTGTAAGACTACATTGCCAATAGCTTTTGTGTTATTTTGGATAATTAAGGAGAAAGGACCACTTTACCTCAAATTTATTAGGTCTAAATACACTAGAATTGACCATCAAAACACTCACAAAATGACCCATCAGAAGATATGAATGAGCTACTTGTATTGACTACATATAATGCTAGTTATTTTAATTCTATTACATTAGAAGTCCATAAACATTTTATAAATAAATGTACATATCTGCTTCAAGCATAGCACAAAACATGTGCTACTTACATCTGTTTAAAAAAAAGTAAAATAATAGTTTAGTATGAAATTTTTGTAATTTACTACTTTGTGGTTATAGCCTAGTTTTTGTTTATTTTCTAAAGAAATAAAAAAATAGCATGCACCTTTAAAAAAGTGACTGATATAATGGAAGTAGACATGTCAAATTGATTTTTATGTATCACACAACACTTTTTGCAGTTCTTCATTATGAATATTAAAGAAAATATGAGTGGATAGTTATTAATACTTTTCATCATAGTCCTAGAAACATTGATTAAATTTCAACCATATTTTAAGATGTAGACTACCCTGGACAGTCATTTTAGGTCTATATTGCTTTGCTTAAGATATGTCATAAACTAAGTTTAAACAAAGTTAATTTTAATTTATATTTATAACTAGATAATGGTTTATGTATTACACATTTTAAATAATATAAATGTAGGTATGCTTTCTCAAATAATGATGAGTCTAAGGACTAATAATATATTAACACAAGTTCATTCATATTTGCTTCCATATTTATATATTTTTAAATCGAACATATATTATTTTGTAAAAAAGTCAGAAAAAGTTTTAGATTTTCTTCATATTCATTGAATTAAATAAAATTAAACTGGTCCTTTCACAAAATTTGTTTACTATTTGTAAACATTTGTTTTATAAAGTAGAATGTTTTAGTGTCCTAAATGTAGGTGTTGTTAGCGTAGCTGCTGTAATAATGTGTGCTGTTTTGTTTTTGTTTTGGCCGTGGTTTGCAGATGCTGTGAACGGGCACTATGACTCGTGTAAGTGGTTGTCTCAGTCAGGCCGGCCAGGCCTACGCCTGCTGAGGTTGGTTTTGGCTTCCGTGCGATTCAATGTCCTTTCCCACTATTGCTTTCTTAGCTTGCAAAAAAAAAAGCTTGTTCCTACCACTTTCGGCATGTCGCATCGTGGCCCCCTCGTGTTGCCATTTAGTCAAGCCATTCACTACCACTTGATAATTGTGTGCTGCATGTTTCACTCTAGCGCCTGTACATGAAGCTTGGTGTTTGTTCCAAATGTATATTCCAGTCTTGTTTCTCTTGTAGTAACTATTTGAAACTCTTAGTGCTATATCATTGAACTACTTATCTAATCACTTGTTTGCTTCCATGTGATATTGCAATCAAAGTTTGTTTGAATATAGATATGGTATCGCATTAGAATGAATTGGATTGAGTATTAAAATTGGATAGAAGGGAACTCTTCTTGCTATTGAAATGTCATGGCCTATTTATGTGCACATGGCCCTTTGTAGCACCTTCACTACTAACATGTGATCGCATGACTTTCACAGGTATGACCCATCATAAGTAAAATATAATAATTTATTTTCCTTTCAAAATGTATAATATATTAACTCCTTTTTTTTTTTGTCTCTTTGACTCTCACTTTGTGTACACTTTTTTTCATAATTAAAATCTTCAAAACACAAGGGTTCTTGCCAGTTGTTGCCCTATGAAAAGTCTTGACATCCAGGATAAAGCATAGATATTTATATATATATATATTTAAATTTCAGGTCGATATAGTATATAGAGAGAATTATATAAAACTATTAGTAGCCTAATTCTGAGTAATTTTGACTGTTCCTATACAATGAGACCCACCTTGTGCATCTATCATTATACTTGCCTATTTAACAACTGCCCTCATGGAGTAGTGCTAGAAGAGTGTCTAACCTACTTCTGTTTTATCATTCTCTTCTTGTTTTTCTCACTATGAAGTTTGTTCTATTTGTTGATCTATGACTAACATAAATAGACTGCACTGGGGTGTATTACAATGTCTTTAAAATAATTATAAGTCACTCAATGACTTATTATTTTATACATGTTAATTCTTGGACGAAAGTATTTGGTTGCTACATGTGATGGGAACAAATTTCATAACAATCTATTATTTCCCTTCATCTTGATTTTATACCTATGGTTGTTTCTGTATATTCACTTTTAAAAATTCTAGAAATAAAATATTTGATTCTTGTTCAATCTTGATGGATACTAGAACTGAACATGAGTATCTAATCTCCACGCAATCTTGTGTGCTCGTTTGGGTTCTCTTTCATTCTTTCTCAC
This sequence comes from Timema douglasi, assembly GCA_901482245.1. Lineage (NCBI taxonomy): Eukaryota > Metazoa > Arthropoda > Insecta > Phasmatodea > Timematidae > Timema > Timema douglasi. The sequence continues at coordinate 10,017 of CABEEJ010009803.1, forward strand.
ACACAAACTTAATGGGCATACATTATTCTCAAATAAAGGTGGTGGAGTGAAGGAAGAGGAAGAAGGGATTGTGAGGTTTGGTTAAGAACAAACTAGTTGCGTCAAAGGGTTAAGCAGATTGAGGCTAGTAAATCATTCTAACCTACCTCCAGATAGAAAGTTCTTCTGCACAAGGAAAACAATACAAATTTAAGGTGGGTGAAAAACTTCTGACGCTGTTTCTTTGAATGTAGATATTATAGAATAATTGAGGGAGGTTGAAGGTTCTCATGGGAGGAATAGAACCACTATTTGCTCTACTTTTACCTGCAAACACAGTCCTGATAGCAAGGTTTTAAATATAACAATCTTTATGATACATTCAATTTGTCAGCTTCTTGATTGTCTCTTGATTTCCACTATCATTCTGTCATATTTCTTGCTCTAGTGTTTATAGCCAAGTTTTGTTAACATTGACTCAGCACAAATTTTACTCTTATACTAAATTTACCATCACCTCAGTATATCAGCTTCACGCCAGGGCAGAATGTTGACTTTATGTATTATGTTTTGGTGCTGTTGACAGTTGGACATTGGTTCCTTTACTTATTGTTATTAGTAATTAATGACAGCCATTTGAAAAGGTTGTTTACATTATTTTAAAATAGAATGAAGTTCCTGACTTTGCCCAGGAAAAATATTTTAGGGCAAAAAGGTAGAGGTGCAAAAATGCCATGAAGGGTAGATTTAATCAAAAAGTGTTTAGCTTCTTTTTACACTTTTTAACCTTTTTTGCACTCTTTGACCTTTTTGCACTTTCTGCACATTTTTATCCTGTTTGACCTTTTTACCCTTTTTATTAGATTTACTTTTTACAATTTCTGCCATTTTGCTCTTTTATTGCCATCTTTGCCATTTTAACCTGTTTTGTCCTCATTCACTTTATTATGCTTTTTACACTTTCCATCCCTCTAACTTCTTTTGCTCTTTTTAACTTTTATATCCTTTTAATTTTTTATTAAATTTATTTTTTGCGTTTGTCCTTTTTTGCACTTTTTACATTTTTTACACTTTTAATATGAAGTTTTGCCCAAGATAAATATTTTAGAGTAAAAAGGGTACAAGGGTTAAAGTGCTATAAAGGTTAAAAGGTCCAAAAAGAGCAAAACAGATGGAAAAACACAAAAAGATAAAAAAAGGTCAGAGAATAAATCCAATAAAAATAAAAAGGGTATAAATATTAAAAGTGTTTAAAAAAAAGGGCAAAAAGTGCTCAAAGGGTAAAAAGGTAAAAGAGGTATATTAACCCACATTGCACATTATACATGAAATGTAGTCCTAAATCTGTTTCACGCTATTAATAGTTTTTTTGGGAGGGGGGGACTTTAATTAATAAAAAAAATTAAATTCAGGCTTCGAGAGGTACATGTTCTTGCACAAGGGCTACTAATTTTTAAATTTCAAACCTTTGTCTGCAGTAGATATTGCACTACGCTAATGACATACAAACTCTTCATTTTATTGATATGGAAGATAACGCTCTACACACTACATTGAACAAAATATTTTTAAAATATATAAAATATCTAATTTTTTTGTAATATAGAGTCACTAAAGAAATTTCAAGTTTAAATGAAGAAAAAAATGTCCTGATAATAAGCAGTGTTAATGTGATAAGCATTGATACAAATGTTGAACAATTCGTTCAGAATGATAATGCTGAAACCATATTATTATCAATTCCTTCTTGTTCAAACACATCTGCTCAAGAGAAAGAAGTTGACTCGGTTGAGATGTTAGTGACAATAAGTACTGATGCATTTTTAAAAACAAGCCCCAAATCAATCTCTTCACCTATTTCCTAAAGATCCAAAGAAGAATAACAGGAATTTTACCAAAACTTACTATTATTATATGTATAAAGATGGTTTACAAATAAAACATACATGGTTTGGCTACTTTACGCATTGGACATTGCATAGTGTCAGCCATTTGCAATAAAATGGATAATAGAAGATAATTTAAAAGACTTAAAATAGTGGTAAAATATGTATCTGTATACTCTTTCTCCAACTTAATAACTTTGATTAAAGAATTCAATATAACTACAACTTCATCATGTTTTTCAAGAATTAATAACTTTGGTTATCAAGGTACTCATCATTGTGTGTCCCTAAATATAATATTACGAATGGGATGGAGACATTAATGCAAATAATTATATTGACTGAATATAATGAGAAAATTTTGGCAAATGCCTTAAGCGGGGAATTTTAAAAGATAAAAAATGTATTATTTCTTAAATTCTCTCAAATATTTTGCAGTCAGTGGATGTTATCTCAAAATTATTACAATCACAAAATATTGATCTCTCAAAAGCCGTTCATTTGCAATGCAATGTTTTGGAAAGCTGGTAGGTAGCCCTATACATTAACAATTTAGTCTCTTTAATAAAAGTGCAAAAACCAGACATTACTGTGGGGAATAGAACCAAAATTTCCAAATATATTTAAGAGTAAAGTCAAACGATTAGCTGGAGAGCTATGGAAAGATCAAAGTATTATGATTGCAGAACATCGTTTTGAAAATGAAGGTTTCACCATGCTTTAATGGCACTCCAGAGATGTTTTGAAGTTTGAATGATATCATTGATAACCTTACCACACTGTGTCTACAACTCTACAAATAGCAACATATTAAGAATTGAACAAGGCTGCAGAATGTCTGTACAATGATTATGAAACGTATTTAACTTCTACCTGTGGTACTCACTCATCTCCTCTCATTCAGGGCTAGCTTGAGACTGCAAATAGCATAAATATTTTCAATGAGAGAGGTAGCTGAAATTTTAATTATTAAAATTAATTCCTTATTTATGTTTTCCTGGATATTTAACATTACCTTTTACTATATTTAACTCCACAAGTGAATGGTCATTCCTAAAATTAAAATTAATAAAGAGCTATTTGAAAAGCACAATGACAGAAGAAAGGTTGTTGGGACTTGCCATATAATTAAAAATTGAAAATCGAGCATATAAATTAAATATTAAGGATATTTTGATAAATCTTTCAGAAATGAATACCACAAAAGTGAAAATCTAACTGTATCTCTATCCTAATAATATCAAGGCACCAACAGTCCTACATGTTATTTTCATGTTTGTATTTAATTTATACGTGAAGAATGCTTTTCTTGTTACTAGTTAGTGACTTAATTTTTTTTTATCTTATGTATTTGATAACTTTTTCTAATGGTGAAGTGATGACATGTGCGGGGATTGTGCCAAACACCAAATTCAGAATTTCAAGCTAATGAGAAGAAATTATTGATTCTAAATGAACTTTATAAAAATAAGTATTAAAATAAAAGTTACTTTTGATTTCATCCAAGTACATTCAACAAAACTGGTGTATTTATTTTTTAAACATTCTTTTGAGAAATGTTATTTAAAAATATCCCGGCAAAGATTTATCTTATTACCAAACCCTTCCTTCACCTCTGACAAGACATCTTGTGAATGTGAGGAATGCCAGGCCTCCACCGTGGTTCGGATTCCACGTTAAACTGTAGGTCCTCCATTTCATCTCACAATCACCCTACCATTACACATTTTTAATAACTGCACTTTATACATACACTTTACATGTATCTTGTATGACATAAGTTTAATTTTAAACGGACATAGGCAAGGACAGTAGGTGAAAGAGAAGAGATAATTTTTGGAAGAGAAGTCAAACAAATAAAATAAGAGTTTGTGGAAATATGCCTGTGGATTTAGTATGATGCAGAGACAGAGTAGCGTGTTAGAAACTCTCTAGATTGTTAAACACTTTTTAGATTGCTTGTTGATTAAAAAAAGATTTTTACCAATTCAATGTTTATTTCTATGGTAGAGTTAAAATTAGCATACAACAATACTAAAAAATTAACAATAGTTGAATATTTCTTTGTTGAAAACTAACACCTGAGCTCTGCCGAACACAACACATGCTTTGTATTAAATGAATAAATAAATTGAATATTTTCAAAAGCTATTTATGCTACCTTTTTTTACTATTGCATATCCTAATTATGACACATCTAATGGGCCAGTCGACAGGTACCTTTAAACGGCTGTTGGCAGGAATAGTTGGTTTGTCCCACTAAAACTAAACATAAAAGTGGGTAGAAACTAATTTTCATAACAATTTGATTGTATAACATCCCGTGACAGGTTTGTTTAATACTACTATTGTCTAACTATGGTGATTAACATGTAACTTGATGAACAGTGTATATTTAACCAAGCACCAAACACTAATAATGTTAACACCACCATACACGATTAACAATCATTGCTTTTTTTTTGTAACATGCCATGAAACCAATAAAGCACTAAGCCAGCCACCTTAACAGCAATCCAAAGATATTGTGAAGCCAACCAACCAACCAACCAAGGCTGTTGTCGATAATATATGTTGGGAATTGTGCACAGTCAAGTGTGACCCATTTAGAAACAAATCAACCTTGCCTCTATGTGGATTGTGACATTAACTTACCATTTTATTGCAGTGTTTCCCAAACTTGGCTCACACTGTAGCCAATCGACACACTTTCAATACTAAGGTAGAGCCTCAAATTAAGAAATAAATTACTTTTACAGTGCTTAAAATAGTTTATATAAATAAGCGCATAGCTAATTTACAAACATTATTACACCAGTAATGTAACTATTAACAAAACTTAAAACATATTAGGGGTGTGCGAAGCTATGAAACTTTGACTTGGCTTCGAAAAAATCTGGCTTTGGCAATTAGGTATGATTCTTTGCCATGTATGGTCACTTATTGCCATTCTGAGCTGTTATGTATGCTATACAACCATATTCTTAAGGATAAAATTTGAAGTAATATAATTGTAAGTTGTGATAACTTTATTTATCAGAATTAAACTAAATATTAGAAATGATTGTGTGATAAGAACATTTTACAAGTAATTTTAGTGCATTAAGTTGTATAAATAACTAAAATATAATATTCTTTCAAGCATTAAACAACTAACAAAAATATTCAAACTTCTATTCGGCTTTGAGTGTATTTCTTATATTCGATTTAAGTTCGCTTTGGATTGAAAAAGTGGACTTCGCACACTCTTAAAATATATTATTCAATTTATAGTTTTAGTCAATATTCATATTAATACAAACATATTTAATATAAAACTCATTTAAAATATTTCAATATTGCCCAGCTAATATCTTTCAATCTCTTACATTATTCATGTACACAAAGTTGAATTAAACCATATAAATTAAGCATTCATTATATATTACACCCCAAATATTACTAAATTACTAAAACATTTACATTTGGATTTTTTGAGATTTAAAATTATTCTGCCGAATCATGTCAATTTATTTAGGATTTATTTAGCTAAGCAGTTTAAAATAATTCTGCCGAATCATGTCAATTTATTTAGGATTTATTTAGCTAAGCAGTTTAAAATAATAGTTGAAACATTAAATGCTAGGAGTGGACTGTGAACCCCAGTTTGGGAATCGCTACTTTAATTCAATAAAGGTTGTGTATTGACTTTCTTTCTACAGGATATCTTTAAATGGCATTGTTTGTGGTTTTGATTTGTTTGGGTTTGAATGTTATGTAATTTTCTTGTAGTTTTAATGTGATTTTTTTAATTTTTTGTGTGATATATATATATATTTTTTTCAGAAATGATTTTCTTTGCATATGATTGTGTTTTGGTGTGTCTTGCATCGTGCTCATATGAGGTAGTAGTTAAATATATATTAAAATTTCTACAAGGAATTGCTCAAACAGTTCTTGAGGTGTTGTAGTAAATTGACATTTTTATTATAATTTCAGTATGTGCAATATTGTTCTTAGCTTGTGCTTATCAATATGAGTGGTCTGGCTAGTTAAACATTTTACTAGGTGCTTTAATCTACAGTCTATTGCTCAAGTCTTGTGATAGATACAGCCATTCCATCATGTCACATGACCGTTGCCATGGCTGAATACTTTCACCAGACCTCAGAATTAAACTCACACAGAACTTAGTAAAGGATGTTCCTGTATTAAGACAGATCTGGAATGCTATGTTTTAAAGCATAGGTGACCAAAAAATCGATCGTAATCTACGGGTCGACCGCGGCCGCTAGTTTGGTTGATCCATTAGAAAGAAAATTAAAAAAGGGTTCACAGATTTTTCTCAAATTAAGATTATAAAAATCTAAATATTGAAGCTGTGTGACTGATGACCATTTACAATCCTGCCTTCACTTATGACAAGAGTAATTATGAACTCTCATTCATCAAACTATCCTAAGATTATGCGGTGTCATGCATCTACTTCAAACTCAAGTGTTTAATGAGAAAATACCTTTTTCAGGGAAATTATATATATTATGTGTTTTGATGAAAAAAACTTGGCTCCACTTTGTGAAAGGACTAAGATCTTATACGCAATATAATTTTACAATTAAAACAACACAAAATAGGTTATTAATTTTTTACCAATTCAACATACAATACAACGCTATGGTTTCATAGTAGATAACAAATGATTTTCCTTCTCTTGAGTAGATCCCTAGATTCAAAAGTCTGGCTATTCCTGTTCTGTAACAATGGCATATCAAGCCAAAGGCCTCAGGATCGATTACATTGTATCTAGGTTTTATAATAAAGGAAATAGATAAACCTAAAGAAAAAGGAAAAACAAACTACTAAGAATAAATTTGATGAAGAAAGTCCACCTAGGGAAAGAGGAAATATGTGGGAAGAGTCCACTGCACAAAGGTGACATCTTCTTCCTTTCTTCTGTCTTCTATAGTAGAAGTAGTCACACATTTTAACACAAATAAAATAATATTTCG
>CABEEJ010009804.1:0-10944 GCA_901482245.1 Timema douglasi
AGTTATGAAACCAATTTATATCTAATTCGGCTGTCTAAGCCAGTTTTCGGCAACCTTTTAAGTTTCCGATCGACTTACAAACTTATCAAAGGTGCCACGATCACCCATTGTCACTTCAATGTACTTTCGATTATTTGTTTATATTCTTCAAATTCAGCCTTTCCTCAAATACTCTTGTCTTCACAATTAAATGTGATTTTTTTTTAGGTATTTTAAGTGGGCATTTTTAGGTATTAGGTGCTTTCTGATCCAACTGGTTATATCAACAAATAAGAATTATTATGAGCGAAAATTAAAGGGTTTACCAATTTTGCTGGGAAAGGTATTTTCACACAATTCCCAGGGTTCTTTTGTATAACACAATCGACAAGAGACCGACGGCTTTACTAACACCCCAAAGGAAGTTGTTCTACTGATTTCTATCGCTCAAGAAAAATCCATCGACCACGACTGGGTTTGACTCCAAGAACATAGGTTAATTTGAAAATACTTGATATATTCGCTAGTTCAAAAGACTCAAAAACTATTCAATTTCATTACGTGATCGACTGAAAACTGACTCAAGATCGACATATAAATCAGGATCGATGAGCAGCCAATCAATGATCTTAAGGCTTAACTCTCGCGATATTCTGGTCCAAGCGATAGATGACCAGGATATCGGGGTTCTAATCCCAGTCGGGTGTACTGAGGTTGCTTTTCCCTAAAATTGTTCCCCACTCTTCCTCCAGGCAAATGCGGGTCCATTTATTCGATATTCAGCCTTCCTAATCCCTATAATATTAGCTGTCAAATAAGGTCCTTAATATCACAATTAAACTGTACTTATTTAAAACTAGTTTGGTACGGAAATAGCTCTCATTTCGGATGTATTTTGTTACCAAGGTTCATATATTTTAAGATTATACTGCACCAGGTTTAATTTTAGTTGTTTTTTATTTAACGGAGATCATGTTCCAGCATCACATCTTGTTAAATCTATTTCTATATTTAGAAGTTGTGATTTAGGCACTTTCTCCCACCCACGGTGTCTTAACAGGGGGGGGGGTGTAGTGAAAGAAGAGAAGAGGTCTCGGATTAAAAACCTAACCACTGGAGATAAGAACCGTGAATTACTTTGTCTCCTCCCAAGGAGAAAGGATCCAAATTAATCTGCGATACTCTTTTGGAGATCTTCCCGCGTCAGTCTGTCTATCCGTTATCTCTAGAGATATAGAAGAAGGGAGGGAAGGGATGGTGGAAGATGATTTCTTCCCCATCACGCCTCACTGATATTTTTTAATTCCATTCCAGTTGTAAGCACCTGCGTAGTCATCGCAAGTTCCATTATTGAATCTAGTTCATAGTATATATAAAAGGGAGATTTGAATGTGTGACATTGACTGCGAGTAATCGAATATGGTTGACAAACATGTAAACGCCACTGACGCTCATTGGGCTAATTGCTTACTCAGCCATAGTTTAAACAGATAGTGACGTTATTCATCCCCCCCCTCCCTAACCAGAGGATAAAATAGGAAGGAGAAGTAGCTACCTTTTCTGTGTTAGGTAGGTAAACAAGGAGCTCTCATGAAACTCTTAGAAAGATGAAAACCTACCTGGTAGGATCTTAGAAAGATGAAAACCTACCCGGTAGGCTCTTAGAAAGATAAAAACCTACCTGGTGGGCTCTTAGAAAGATGAAAACCTACTTTGTATGCTCTTAGAAAGATAAACACTGACTTAGCACGTAATTAGTGCTAGGCCATAGTTAGAGCTTTACACAGCCGCATCGCCTGCAATTAACTTTTTTATGGACTTAGTTTCATATTCAGATTTATTAAACCTCAAGTGCAGCGTTATACTAAATAAAAGACTACACATACCTAGAAAAACTGCCCCATTCCAATCAATGTTAGGTATATGTCGTCCTGTGTTTAGTATAGAGCCACACTTGAAGCGTACTTGACTATGAAACCGGATCTTTGTCCAAGTGCCATCGTTAATAACTTAATAAGCAAACGTTTTCGGTTCCAGCCAATTGACACAAGTAAGCCCTGCAAGACCTTAAGATGGAGGGCCAGATAGGACCAACTATCTTAAACAATAATTGGCGACGTATTTGTCAACCATAGACTGTTGATATTAAGTGGTTTTGTTACAAAATTACTCTTTATTCATGGATTGCCATCATCAAAATATTTATCTGTACTACCTCTGTAAGTACCGTAAACCTATTTCCTTCCCTTAGACAATCCTGACTGACCCCTCGAACAGATTTCCCAAACTAGATGTTGACATAAGTGACATTACTTTGTCAAAATGACCTTAGTTGGGGAAACAGCCCCGCGCTTAACTACCCATTCGTTCTATGCACTAATTTGGTTAATGTATTAATTATGAAGAAGATCGAATTTAGAGAAAGCGAACTCACATTCACGTGGATAAAGATAGTGGAAATATCATCTAGAAAAATATTACTATTGAAACATCCGACCGGGATTACAACCATGATATCCCTACCGACAGCAATCCATTCTATTGCGAGAGTAACGGATCAAACCATTCCATCACTAAAGTGGGTCGTATTTATTAATTTAATTTGTATGATAGAGATTAATTACAAAAAATAGAATTGAATTGGCCCAGGCTGTCGAGATGAGGTTTGGACAGCTAATGACGGGATTGGAAATGTATATCTGATAAACGCTGAAGTAGTAACATAAGAAGGAGTGTGGTATCGGAAGAAAATTATCGATACCGTAGTAGTATCGAAAGAAAAGTATGAATAAGAGTAACTTTATTTTTTTTATAATATACTTTTTCGATATCCAACTTAGTAAAAAAAAAATAACTTCCACAATTCACTTCTAGGAAGTGCCATTTTTTAACTACATTCGTCGTTTGTATACCCCTATATAGATATATTATTAAACTATCGACGAACAATAGAAGGTGACCTGGCGGTCTAGGGGTAAGGTGTCAGACTTCTATGCTGGCGGCCGGGGTTCAATCCTCAGTCCCGGCAAAGATTTATCTGATTACCAAACCCTTCCTTCACCTCTGACAAGACATCTTGTGAATGTGGGGAATGCCAGGCCTCCACCATGGTTCGGATTCCACGTTAAACTGTAGGTCCTCCATTTCATCTCACAATCACCCTACCATTACATATTAGCGTAAGTGCGTATAACCCGAACGGGTAGTAAGACACGGTGCTAATAATAATAATAATAATAATAATAATAACAATAGAAGAATAGACGCCCTGTCCTGATTCATCTGCTTAAACAACTCACATAAACATTTTTGCTCAGTCTGCTTGGGGGCACCCTTGAGTCGACTGATTTCATTGAGCTCTATAAAAAAAACCTCTTTTGTTTAGTTTGTGATGGCTGTGCTCATTGATAAAGGGGTAGTAGACTGGTCAATATTCTTCCCTTCATCCGGTCAGGCATCAGGATGTATTGATCAAGATGAAAGAACGGCTATGAATTATGACGAGCTAAAGGAGATTGAATGATTAGATTTGCAGAAAATGAGGGAGAATTGAGAAATAGTGTCATTAGTTCTTCCTCTACAAACCACCCTAATAAACATTTAATCTTAGCATGGGCCATGAGTGAAGATAACAAAGATGTTGTTTCTTTCGATACCGGATTGGGAGTACTAATATCAGTAAAAGTATCAGTGGAAAAGTATCGAGTAAAAACCGCCTCGGTGGCGTAGTTGGCTAACGCGCTTGTCGTGTTGAAGCTCGACTGCTGAGGACGGGGGAGATCAAAGTTCGAATCTCGGTCGGGTGAACTGGGGGTGGTTTTTACCGAAATGGTTTTCCACTCTCCCTCCACGCAAATGCGGGTTCACTTCCCCTAATTCAACCTTCCCAATTCCTAATCCATTAGAGTAATTAAGTACTTAAAGCGTATAACCCGAACAGGTAGTAAGACGCGGTGCTGAATATTAATTAATTAGTATCGAGTAAAAAAAATACTAGTTACAAAAGGAAAATATCGTTATTAGTAAAGTATCGACACTTTGTTTTTCACATCCTTAGACATAAGTAATCCGCTGAATTCACCGACAACGGTTGCTCAGTGTTTTAAGAATTGAACAAGTAGTGAATTGAATTTTCCGACAGTTGGCAAACATGTCGAAGGTAGAGGATAAAAGAAAAGGTTTTCTCTCAATTCATACTAAGAATTAAAATGGATACATATCATTATTATTTTTAGCACGGCGTCTTACTACCCGTTCGGGTTATACGCACTTACGCTCATGTGTAATGGTAGGGTGGTTGGGAGATGAAATGGAGGACCTACAGTTTAACGTGGAATCCGAACCACGGTGGAGACCTGGCATTCCCCACATTCACAAGATGTCATTGTCAGAGGTGAAGGAATGGTTTGGTAATTAGATAAATCTTTGCCGGAACCGAGGATTGAACCCCGGCCGCCAGCACAGAAGTCCAACATCTTACCCCTAGACCACCAGGTCACCTGATAAATATCAATCTCGGTATAAACACGAGATTTGTTGTTAAGAATGACATGAAATTGTATACGAGGTGAAACAGAAATTAAATCTTGTGATGGAAATATATTATTCTGGAGGGAAGAGTAACGTCATGATTTAGTTTGAATATTAAAATTTAATATCTTAAAGACTGGTTGCTGCTATTGCAAATAAAACACTTTTATTAAAAAAAAGTGTTTTTTTTTACACATCAAGATCTTAGCATGTTTTTCAATTCTAGTATAAGAAACTCAATTAATTAAGATAATATTGACTTTTTTTTAAAACAATGGTAATAAACAATTTTAATCAACGCAAGTTAAAACTATTTTGAATTCAATATAAAATGTTTTCTTTTTCTCTTAATATCTATCATTAAAGTTTTCAGCGCCGACAAGTTTTGAACTATTTGATTATTAAATTCAAAAGAATGTCGTTTATTGCTTTATTAGTTGTAAAATAACCTTATCATTGATTTAAGTAGGTGACCTGGCGGTCTAGGGGTAAGGTGTCAGACTTCTGTGCTGGCGGCCGGAGCTCAATCCTCGGTCCCGGCAAAGATTTATCTGATTACCAAACCCTTCCTTCACCTCTGACAAGAAATCTTGTGAATGTGGGGAATGCCAGGCCTCACCGTGGTTCGGATTCCATGTTAAACTGTAGGTCCTTTATTTCATCTCACAATCACCCTACCATTACACATTAGCGTTAGTGCGTACAACCCGAACGGTTAGTAAGACGTGATGCTAATAATAATAATAATAATAATAATAATAATAATAATAATTGAAATATTTAGTGCTGTGCATCACACAAACTTTATCACTTCTTTACTTAAACATGAAGATAATTACTTAAAAGCTGTAAGATAGGTGAAATGAAATAATTCAAAATATTTAATCAAAGGGCCAGGATAAACTAATATACATTGTTACAGAAACAGATTGCTTAAGTGTAATAACTCTGTTCACCAAAGAATATGACAATCAACGATGCATTTCACAGACCTACATTAAAAAAACCTCAGAATTTACTGATTTTATAAAAATTAATTTCAAATATTTTATTTTTATTTTTTGATATTAATGCAAATTTATAATTGTAAGCTAGTTCGTATCTCAAAGAGTTTTTTTTTAGATGTTATCAAAATTGGAGAGTTTCGCTATTGTAAAGGACTCTCCAAGTCATTATCCCATAAAATTGAGATGCACCATTTTGTTTGTAATATCAAACAGTGCCTAGATCCAGATTTTGATAAAAAAAAATCATTAGAACTGATTTTGAGAAATCAACAATTTTATCTTTTATCCTTGAGGTAAACTACACTAAATTCTAGGTTTGTAACCCTAGATAACAAATTTTAGCCCGAATTTTAAAAACTGTTTCATCTCTAGACAGACAGACAGCGTTGCAAAAGCCACTTTTTCTGTTTCAGGGGATGAAACGTTAGCATTTATCAAAATATTGAGTTTGATTCTATTTTGGCGGTCACAATATTTCCTTCGTCCGATTACCTTTTTCAATGTTATATTTTTGCCTTACTCTATTATATTAGAATTTGTGGTATTTATAAAAAAAAACATTATTATTATTATTATTAGCACCGCGTCTTACTACCCGTTCGGGCTATACGCACGCTAATGTGTGATGGTAGTGTGATTGTGAGATGAAATGGAGGACCTACAGTTTAACGTGGAATCCGAACCACGGTGGAGGCCTGGCATTACCCACATTCACAAGATGTCTTGTCAGAGATGAAGGAAGGGTTTGGTAATCAGATAAATCTGTGCCGGGACCGAGGATTGAACCCCGGACCCCCAGCACAGAAGTCTGACACCTTACCCCTAGACAACCAGGTCAGCAAAAGAAAAAGTGTAAATTTGTTGTTTAAATTTAAGGAAAATGTTTCTAACTTAATACTGAATTTTAGTAACCATCCTATCTATGCTTATTTTCTATTTTTGGTATAGATACTGTATTTTCTAAAATCTTGACAACTCAATAATCTGAGCTAGGTCGATCCCCAATTAGTCCGTGTTATTGACACTACTGTATTTATTATTAAATCCACAGATTTTCAAATTACATATGGATTTCAAATTTCCGAAGAAGAAATATGTATTTTAAGTAAAATTGGGGCACTAGAATCCCTCAAATCCCATGCTGTTCGAGAGATTAAGGATTATTAAAAAAAAACACTCGAAGTATCAAGAATACAATCATCAATACCTTGACTCCGAAAAACAATTCTAAGCAATTTATTAGAGAAAATATCGAAACTTGTGTAGTTCGGAACATAACAGTACCCCCCCTCCCCTTTGCCCTAAAAACAAAGAAAATTGTATTATTACAATTAATTTAATAAAAAAAGTTTTTTTTATGACGTAATAGATATGACAAACCAAATATTATTTGTCAGTGGTACCAAGTCTAAAGCCACATTTTTAAATTGAATTTTTAATATTACTACTTTGAATAATTTTTTCTAAATATATGAGGTTTCGAAATGCGACTAACTTTTTTTTAGTAAATAAAGGTTTGGATCAAATTCCGATTTAAATTTAATGATTAATTTTTCCTAATAAAACTAATAATAAGATAAGGAACCAAAATATCTTAATTTTACTACTGTGATGACTACGCTAAAAGACTATAAATTTTGTTCATAAACATTTTGAATAAGAACATTTTAAGTTGTAATTTTAACATCTACAAAGTTTACAATTTAGAAACTGCTTTTTACACCACACCAATAAAATCTTAACGACTGTAACTGAGAGATTAATTAAAATTTAATGATAAAAAGGGGGAAAGACACAATACACACGTTTACCAGGGCAAAAGTTTTTATGTCTAAAACTCCTTAAGGAGCCAAGAATATATATTTTCATTAATATAAATATAATCTAAACTTTATTAGGAAGGTCTTACAAATGACACTAAATCAATTAGAGTTAAAGTTGGATTTTCCCTTCTTTTCCATTGTATTGCAAACATAAATCTCTAAGAGACCTTTTGACCCAGACATAATCACCGTCAAATCAGAAGTATTATTATTATTATTATTATTATTATTATTATTACCGCGTCTTACTACCCGTTCGGGTTATACGCACTTACGCTAATGTGTAATGGTAGGGTGATTGTGAGATGAAATGGAGGACCTACAGTTTAACGTGGTATCCGAACCATGGTGGAGGCCTGGCATTCCCCACATTCACAAGATGTCTTGTCAGAGGTGAAGGAAGGGTTTGGTAATCAGATAAATCTGTGCCGGGACCGAGGATTGAACCCCGGCCGCCAGCATAGAAGTCTGACACCTTACCCCCCTAGACCACCAGGTCACCTCTAAATCAGAAGTACTTTAATAAACTACACGGTGTTTATGATCATGCCTAATTACACATCTCTTAGCCCTTTGCAGATTAACTTTTACACTCTTTTTTTATTTCTAATTAAGACCAATTTCCGATTTAGCCAAATAGCTACACATTAAAAAGAATTTTTAAATTATATTAACAATTTTTTTTGAAGCTATTCATAGATTTTAAAATAAATTCCTAAACAAATATTTATTCGAATACACCTTAGTTAATTTGAACTTTGAACGGAACAAATGTTTTATATTGCATGTAATAAAGCTTTGTGTTACAAAATTGCACGTGACCTATTTTGTTATATATCTTGGATGGTTACGGATCGATACGAAGCCAATACTCTATCAGATGTGTCCAATATTTCGATGTTTGTTCAACTCCTTGATTAGTCTTTCAATATCGGGAAAAAAATATAACAATAGTGTTACATCCGTTCGTGCTTCTAATTGCAACAGAGATTATGGATGAAAAAAAAAGCTCTTTCTTTTTTCTAGTTTGAATAATTAACGATTTTTCCATCTGTGACGTGGTGGTAAATCAAGAGAGAATATTTCACGTTAGTGAATTTAGGTTCTATTCTTCGAGTTTTATGGATATAACATTGAAGTAAAAACCATTAATTCTGACAATAATTCTAAAATTTACATACCCTGACACAGAATTATTATTTTTTGAACTTAAAGTGTAATTCTTGTCAAACATATTTTTTAATCACAAAAATGGCTGGTAGGACTCTTTCTGTCAGGATATAGATTAAAAAAGATTGTGGAAGCTTATAAAAAATATATATATATATATATATAAAATAGGAAATAGACAACATATAATTTTGAAATGCAATTCAATACTGTCTAGACGCAAATATTAAAGTGAGTGCTTATATATGTCAGTGGAAGAGGGGAAGTATCATCGACAGATAAATAAGAGGTAAACAGCTAATTGTATTAAGTTTTTTTTAATCACCACATCTTACTACTTACCTAAGTCATACGCCTATATGATAATTACTCTAATGGGAAATAGATGAGGAAGGAAGCCTATTACAGGTAATCTACCAGCATTTGCACGGAAGAATATTGTTAAACCATTTATGAAAAATTACCCCAAGTACACCCGACCTGGGTTTGAACACCGATCTACCCGTTTTAAACGGACCAGTCTGTCGCGAGATGCCTTAGTAACTATTCGGCCACTTAAACGGTTAAATTTATTCAATCTCTTTCTATTTCGAGCATTGGCGTACAAATGTGATAGTCCTTGGAATATTTAAATGCGTCAATTTAAATGCAAACTGAATTCCAAATTGGTTTCAAACTCACCAATTAGGCAACGTCATTAACTTAGAGTTATATATACTATAAAGGTAATTATTACCTTTGAACAAGTTTATGGTCACTACTTTTGTTATCAACTGCTAGTTTTGATTTAAAATTAAATCACCATCTTCTTAAATACCTCTCCATTTTGATGGCCTATAAATAATAGGTTTACTTTCAGGACTTGAATAAAAAAAAGGAGTAAAACGATTTGAAAGGGAGTTGAAATGTTAATATTTATATAATTGGTTAACATTTGAATATTTTACTGATGAGATCTGTATATAATACATTCACTACAAATAAATATCCTCTTTTATATTATTATTAATTCTAAGGTGTTATTATTAGTAGGACCGCGTCTTACTACCCGTTTGGGTTATACGCACTTACGCTAATGTGTAATGGTAGGGTGATTGTGAGATGAAATGGAGGACCTACAGTTTAACGGGGAATCCGAACCACGGTGGAGGCCTGGCATTCCCCACATTCACAAGATGTCTTGTCAGAGGTGAAGTAAGGGTTTGGTAATCAGATAAATCTTTGCCGGGACCGAGGATTGAACCCCGGCCGCCAGCATAGAAGTCTGACACCTTACCCCTAGACCGACAGGTCACCTCTAAGGTGTTCATCTAGCAATAAAATGGACTGCTGATAAGAAGATCGGGGTTCAAATCCCAAAATTAAGTAGTGAGGTCCTCCATGCAAATGCGTGTACACTTCCTATAAATACAGCATCTCTCATCTTTAACTCACGGGAATTTTTAGTACATGATCTGCGTAAGTTTAAACATGTATTAAAACGCAGGATTAAAAAAACTTTTTCTGTTTTAAATGCTAGCCCTTCATTATGGAAGCTGGATTTAATTATTGATTATAAGCACAAATTAAATATATTTAGGGAACACACCCATGGGTTTCGTCGTCTACCACAAGACATCCCTCTGAAGGTCGATACAAACTTTATCGTCGAGAAATTGTTACAAACTTGAGCGGTAACTCGATTATCGAAAGCATGTGCCTTCCCCTACCCCCTTTTCACCCCTCACCAACCCCCTTAATCAACCACCGCTTCTGTTGAAATCTAGACAATGTACACGCTAAACTGATTACAGCGTTATGTTTCGCGTATCATTGCCTTGGGTGGCTTTCATTTAATTAACTATTTCTTAAGTTATTCCGAATAAATTTTGTTATGGAAATACTTACGACGAGGGTGGGGGAGAAATGGGGGACAGGGGTCTGATAAAAGGGTGGTTCGTCTGCAACGAGACTTGTTTTTCCCCCATTCGACCTATAAGTCTTTGTATTATATCTCCTACTATCGTCCCCATTTGAATGATCACACGTAAATACAGCTTTGGTTGCCACGTGATCTAACGCGCTAGTCTTGAATTAGACTAGACTGCCGATGACGGGAAGATCGGGGCTCAAATTTCGGTCGGGTGTACTAAGGGTGGTTTTACCAAAATGGTTTCCCACTCTCTCTCAACGCAAATATTGGTACACTTACTATAAATAAAAACTTCCTCATCTCTAAATTCATTGGAAATATTAGTACATAAGCTTAAAAACCGAACGGGTAGTAGGACGTGGTGCTAAAAAAATTACTTTTCAATCTGTCAGATAAGGAAGTCTCTTCCTATGATAATTGGACTGTAGCAATGCCGACAGAGGTGAGGCGTGAGCTTGTATGTTTGATTCTCAGCTGGGGCGTGGGGGTGGGAGGGGGGTACTATGTTGGTACCCATCACAGT
>CABEEJ010009805.1:0-10341 GCA_901482245.1 Timema douglasi
TGAAAAGAGAACCATTTTGGATGCGATTCTTCAGTACAAAGGAAATTGTATCAGACACATCCTTCGGAGGAACTCTCTTCTGCGTGACGTCATGGAAGGTAAAAGTTGATGGAAAGAGGAGCTTAAGAAGGAGGAAGATTTAAATATAGGATAACTTAAAGGAAAGAAGAAAATTCTGGGGGCTGAAGAAGAAGGCAGAGGACAGGGCACATTGGTGGTCTAATTTCACCGATAAAAGGAATGGACCTTTCATAAGACATAATACCTAATAATAATAATAGATGATTGATAACGTTTCCTTTATATGTCTTGAGAATATTCCGATTGATTTATTTATCATCACTTGTCAAGTGTTTCCTAACTCTTAACCAGAATGTATCTTATTCTTCAAATTACATAATTGAATGGTGCAATCATTTGGACTCTAATATATACTTTCGATTTAACATCACATCAAATCAACGAATAGATTATTATAATTAGTAGAATGAATTTCGATGAAGTAAATAATTTATAATATATTGACAGTAGTTAATTTACTACCCAGTAAATAAATTTTGGCGTTTATTTATTATTCTATGGATTTTAGACCAAACGTGTGTTCATTCTGCTAGTATGTTTAATTAATGGGTTTTTTTTGCAACTCATCCTATTACACGTTCGGGTTTCACACACATGTACTAATTACGCTAATGTGTTAGGGAGAAGAATGTTGAATTTAGAGGAAGTATTACAAGTTCTAAAACTTCTAGCGCGTTAGACTAGACGTTAGCACGTATTCTCGTGGAGATAAAGACTCCATGGCTCGATTAATAGCTTGGTCAAAAATGTGCATCGGTGGTCATTGCATTGGGTGCTATCTTAATGCTCTCTTAAATCAGTTGGTAATTTGTGTGGTTATATAATCAGTTGGTTAAGAATTTAAAATATGAAATACCTTTGATATAAAGATACGAATTATTGAATTGTTTGTTTTCTTAGTTAAAAATAATAAAGAAAGACCATATCTGAGTGCTATAATCAATATTGAATTATTATTTGAAATTATATCGACAATGATATCATAAAATTATAATGGAATATCAGATTAAAGGGTATAAGTAGATTATCAGTAGCAGGAAGGAGGGTCATACTTAGATTCACATGCAGTTTTGGATTTTTTATTTTACTGTTTTTAAAATGAATTAATTTCCGTTCTTGGACAGTAGAATTCCTCTTGATATAATAATAATTATTACTACTACCCGTTCTGGTTGTATGCACTTATGCTAATGTGTAATGGTAGGGTGATTGTGAGATGAAGTGAAGGACCAACAGTTTAATGTGGGATCCGAACCACGGTGGAGATCGGGCATTCCACATATTCACAAGCTGTGATTAATACACGTCTTGTCAAAGTTAAAGGAAGGGTTTGACAATCAGATAAATCCATAACTGGGCATAGGATTGAACCCCGGACCCTCAGCATAAAAGTCCGACACCTTACCCTTGGACCATCAGGCCACCCTGTTGATATAAGATCATGTGCTTGCTGCCAGATCTCTTTAACTAATATTAGAAAGATCTAAGTATTTTAAGATACAACGATTATTTTATTGTGTAACACTACTTTTAAGGGCGACCTGGCGGTCTAGGGGTAAGGTGTCAGACTTCTGTGCTGGGGGTCCGGGGTTCAATCACAGTCCCAGCACAGATTTATCTGATTACCAAACCCTTCCTTCACCCCTGACAAGACTTGTATTAATCACAACTTGTGAATGTGGAGAATGCCAGGCCTCCGCCGTGGTTCGGGTCTCACGTTAAACTGTAGGTCCTCCATTTCATCTCACAATAACCCTACCACTACACATTAGCGTAAGTGTGTATAACACGAACGGGTAGTAAGACACGGTGCTAATAATAATAATAATAATAATGTACACAAATATATAGTCCATTCACCATAGGAGAGGTGGTAACCAACAGATAGCAGAATATGTAAAAACGTTTAAAAGAAAAAATAATTACTAACAAATGGTTGGTTGTGAAAGTTTTTACTAATAAACGTAATTATGGTCTTGCAGATAACATGGTTTAGTGAATGGATACATATGGGTGGGTAGGCATATTTCTGTTAACATTAACTAGCTATCACCTACATTCCTCTGCCGTAGGGGGGGTGTACGTGCCATCGTGTTATTAAAAGTATTGTTATTGACTCCACCTTTTTTCTTTCATCAAACAGTTGCTATAAACAAATATATTTATAAATAATAATTAGATAAATTATTAGTGATAATAGATTATTATTAATGTTGAGTTAATATAAAAAATTTTCAACTTTTGAAAATATGTGTTAGGTTAATTAACTTACTATTTTTGCTGTATTTTGTTTTTGGAAGTAAGTTTTGTTCTAAACTATGAAGCACACTGATTAATAACAGGTAGCTATCCAGCACATAATTGTAGTAGCTGTTTAGCACGAAGACGCACAACTGAAAGAGTTTGTTTGGTGTAGCTGTGATATATGTTGCTAAAAGGAATAATCTGATTACGTGTCGAGTAAATAATTGCGTCACTTCAGCAGCTCATGTACAAAATATTTTGAACTCGTATTTCTGTTAAACGTATATACACACACACACACACACACACACACACACATACACACATGTATCAAGTTAAAATTGATGGTTTTAAAATTTAATATAAAATATAAATAAATCAAATACCGACCCAAAATAACGTAAACATATTAAAATATGCACTCCTAATTTCGGTGACCTGGTGGTCTAGGGGTAAGGTGTCAGACTTCTGTGCTGGGGGTCTTGGGTTCAAGCCTCGGTCCCGGCACAGATTTATCTGATTATCAAAACGTTACTTCACCTCTGACAAGACATCTTGTGAATGTGGGGAATGCCAGGTTTCCACCGTGGTTCGGATTCCACGTTAAACTGTAGGTCCTCATAAACTGTAGGTCCTCCATTTCATCTCACAATCACCCTACCATTATACATTAGCGTAAGTGCGTAAAACCTGAACGGGTAGTAAGATGCGGTGCTAATAATAATAATAATAAAAAACACTCCTAATTTCAACAAATGTTACTTTTATAATTTAATTTAAAATGTTGAGTTTCATTAAACTCTGCTAGGATTCTAAGCTTGTTCTTCCCTTCACCGAACAACCAGACCAAAAGAAGTTGACGTCTTAACCTTCTTGACCACCGATGCGGGTAGTATTTATAATAATAATATTTAGCACCGCGTCTTACTACCCGTTCAGCTTATACGCTTTAAGTACTAATTACTCTAATGGATTAGGAATTGGGAAGGTTGAATTAGAGGAAGTGATACCACATTGGCGTGGAGGGAGAGTGGAAAACCATTTAGGAAAAACCTCACCCAGTTCACCCGACCGAGATTCGAACCTAGATCTCCCCATCCTCAGTAGTCGAGCTCAACACGACAAGCGCGTTAGCCAACTACGCCACCGAGGCGGGTCGGGTAGTATTGATATTCATTTCCCTAAAACCAAGGTATCTTAAAATATGTTGAAAGTTCCAGAGTATGACACTTTTTATAATAGGATTCTAGCTGGTGGGGAACTTTAAGAAAATACAAACATAATTTTATTTTACTGTATTATTGGTAGAACTGTGATTTCTATGTAAAGACATATTCAGTCCCCCCACATTTAGATGGTCAAAAAATTAGAATGTCAAGGAATCACCATATTAAGGTTATTAAATTTGATTTTCACTTTACATGGTTTGACTTATTTCCCATATTACATAAAACTACATATTTTGTGATTTTCTCCTATCTACAAATCAAAATTAGTTGAATTTCTTAAACATTGCTTGGTTATATTTTATATCTGAAAAGAATGTGCTAGTGAATTACTGCAATACCCGTTTCGTTGGCCACGTGGTCTAAAGCACTACTCTCACAGTAGACTAGAGGGACGATGACGGGGAGATCAAGGTTCGAATCTCGGTCGGGTGTACTGATGTGGTTTTTTCCCCCCTAAATGGTTTCCTTCCCTGCCTCCACGCACATTTGGGTACACTTCCTATACATACAATCTTCCCAATCCCTAAAACCATTGGAATAATTAGTACAAAAACGTATAATCGGAAAGGGTAGTAAGGGGTGGTGCTCGAAAAAAGTAAATGGTACGGTGCACCATCACACAAACTTTCTCTCGCTTTTATCTTAAAATATACAGTTACTAAAAACTCCTAAGAATTGTTAAATGAAATAATAAGTTTATACATTGTTGTAGAAACACTACACCAAAGATCATAAATGAAATAATATACACTGTTACTTACTTTATGGCATTAGGAACTATGAACACTGTTACAGGAAAATTGAGAAAAGATAAACATCTTTTTCCACCAAAGAGCATACGAATCAAATTAATATTCTAAGACATGAATTAAAAAGTATATATAGTTCCTTAAAGTTTAGAAACTATTTGTTTTATAAAAATATATTTCAAAAGAAATAGTTTAATCTTTAATAGTACTACAACTTTACTATGATCAATTATTTCATATCTCAAATAGTTGCGGAAAAATTAGGAAAATTTGAAAATTTTTCTTGTGTAAATTACTCTCGAGGTAATTTTAATGAGAAAATGAGATTTCCCATCCTATTAATAATAATAAACAGTGTCTAAATATAAAACTTACTAAATAAACATCGTTAGAGCGAATTTTGAGAAAATCGATTTTTTCTCTTTTTAGCCTTCAATAAACTATCCTTAATTTTATAGTTGGATGTCTATTCCCACAAAACCCTCAGGGGGAACCTTATGTAAGTACAAAATGCCAAGTTTTAACCCAATTGTTAAAATAATTTCGACTCTAGCCTAAGGTACAGACAGATGGATTTTATGCTAGCTTCGTGTTGAGCTAGACTAACTAGGATGTGGAGATCGAGGTTCAAATCTTGGTAAGGTGAACTGGCACTGGTGTTCCCTAAATGGTTTTCCACTCTCCCTCTACACAAATGTGGGCTCACTTCCTCTAAAATTCCACTTTCTCAATTCCTAACCTATTAGCGTAATTAGTACTTACAGCGTGTAACCCGAACGGTTGGTAGGATGTGGTTCTATAATTTAATTTTCTACATAAATATTCAACGTTCATATAAAGTACCTAAATAAAAAAAATAAGGACCCCTTGAATGGCCGTATAGTCAGGTGTTACTCTTGCTCAAGATATAAATGCTGATGACAGTAAGATGTTGGTTCAAATCCCAGTCATAAATACTGTGGGTATATTTATTTTTCTAGATAGTTTCCCAAACTACCTCTAAGAAAATTGTGGATACACTTCCTCTAAATACAACCTTCCTCATTTCTAGGTCCATGACACACTAGCGTAATGAATAAATAACGCTTAATCCAAAAACTTAGTAAGATGTGGTGTAAAATAAACTGGTCTTTCTTACATCAACTTTTTTGTTTTGGGAAATCATACATAATTGAATAAAGTGAAAAACTTGTGTTATGCTGCAAAACATGATTCTCCCTGAATATTGCAATCCGAGCCTGGTTTGACTTTGCTGGAGAAGAGTCAAATGGAATTGAACTTGTCTGATACGACAATTTGCTAGATATAGACCTCCTACAACCTCCCCCCCCTCCCTCCTTCCATGACCTAATCCGGAGTGGCTTGGTTCAAACATTCTGTGGGTTTATATTATTTCTTCCGGAGATGACACCATTTGGCGGCACGCCCAGTGTCTCTTTGATCTGAATCTTGCACATGTACTGGGCTATATATATGTAGTTTTATTATAATATGCAATATGTTCACATGTGTTTTTGACATTTCAGTGGGGAAATAGGGAAATAAAATTTGGAGCAAAAATTTTACGAAGATTTCTGATAAAAAGTGATACGGTCCAGCAACTATATTACAAAATAAATCACACCAACGCTATATATGAACTGTTTTTCAAGTTTAATTAGTACATTTATAGTAGGTGACCTGGTAGTCTAAGAGTAAGTTGTAAATCTTCTGTGCTTTGGTCCGGGGTTCAATCCTTGGTCCCGGCACCTCTGACAAGACGTTTATTAATAACAACTTGTGGGATATGTGGTATGCCAGGCCTCCACCGTGGTTCGGATCCCACGTTAAACTGCAGGTTTTCCATTTAATCTGACAATCACTCTACCATTACACATTAGCGTAAGTGCGTACAACCTGAACGGGTAGTAATACGCGGTGCTAATAATAATAATAATAAATTTATCATTTCCGTTGCGTTTCACACATTCCAAGCCCTCTCGATTTCACTACTGGAATAGGAATTATAAAGATGATATAAAAACACTATACATTAGAATCTTGTTCATTCGAACTAATTGGGACCGGAGTGTGTTTGGATTATCGAAAATTCGGAATAAGCAAGAGAATACAGGGATACAATATTTTCATGAATTTTAAATTACAGTTAAAAGAGTTTAATCAAATTTTCATTTATTTAACAGATGTATAATATGCAATATGTATTGCAGTTATTTTTATTTACAGAAAAACAGATTGTGTTGAATAAAACATGCACATATTAAGCATTTATTATCATACATTTCCATTTTTTTTTCGAAAACGCCTCTTAACGATTTTATTTGATATTGTTATTTGGAGAGTGTTTGACATGTCAAATAACACTATATATTTAGGTGTAAGTTTATTTAATGGCAGTTTACTAGATACTTATATTTTTAATTTAGATTTTGAAAACTGCTTTGACATACTTGTTCAAAATTGGTATCTAAAGAAGTGTTATGTCATAAATAAGAATATATATTAGTTTTAGTTTTAAAAGAAATTCAGTTTAGTTTACTGAAACTTGATTTTAAAAAAAATACTTGTCGCATACATTTTATACGTAAGATCAATTATGTTGAAAGTTCAGTGAATATTAATGGGCTTACCTGCTATTTTAAATTAAATGGTAGCGATTTAAAAAATAATATATTTATTAATTTTATCCAAATAAGGTTCAAAAAAGCAATGGTAATATTAGTTATTACAAAAATATTTTGGGTGTTCACTTCAAGATACTTAATAACCGTGACTGAACGCATGTCGTAAACATTCTTATCTTTATGTGTTGTACACAGTTAAGTAGTTTTTGAATTATGGTTTTAATTTATTTGCAAACAATCTTACTATCAGTGGACTTTGTATTTAACCACATAACCAAGAGTGAGATTTCACCCTGCCATTCGTGTGGGTTTTTATCAAACTATGGTCTCATTTATTACTATTATTATAGTTAAATATAAAGTCCTTATCGACTGATAAATTGAAGGTCACATTTGAAGAGGGTTATGGTGTAACACACAACAGTTGTTTTAAATGATTTGTTTTGCATTGTACATCTATAATAAAATAGCGATATTTTTTTTACTTTTTCACTATCTTACAGGTAGAGAAAGTATTGTTATCGTCAAAAAAAAAATCAAACTCGAAATTTTGATGAATCTCGACGTTTCACAAGCCCACCGAATCCGAAAAAGTTGTTTTTGAATTTCCATTTGTCTGTCTATCTGTCTTTACCCCCAGTAGATCCAAACTATTTTACCGATCAGGTTAAACTTTGGTATCTAGGGTTTTCATAGGGTTTCCCCGAGGTGTTTTCGGAATGGGATATCTAACCCTAAAATTAAGGGTAGTTTACTGAAGGGCAAAAAGAGAAAAAATCTATTTTCTCAAAATCGGCTCTAACGATTGTGCTTAAATTTCATTTCTAAACATTTATAAATATTACAAACAAAATAGCTACTCTCAATATTTCGGAAAAATGACTTTAAGGGCTCCGGTCTGATGCGTAAAATCTCAATTTGTATCATATCTCAGAAACTATTTGAGAAATGAAATTCCTTTATCACTACAAATATGTAGATCTATTTATAATACAAATATTTTAATCGAAGCAGATTTTTATAAAACCAAGCTATACGCAATTATATATATTTTTTTAACTTTTTTAACACTAAAGGTAAACTATTGCGACCGTAAAAAAAACCAAACCTGTAATGTTGACGTCTCATGACCCCCGAACCCTAAAAAGTGGTCTTTGCAATGCCGTCTGTATGTGTGTCTGTTTAAACTTAGAATTAAGAGTAGTTTAATAAAGGGCAAAAAGATATCACATAGATTCTCAAAATCGGCTCCAACGATTGTTTATTAAAATTCGTATCTAGGCGTTGATTAAAATTATAGAAAACTGACTATTTTCATTTTCCCATGAAAATGACTTTTAGGGTACCTTACAGAAGCTGAAATTTACGTATCTCCGCAACTAATTGAGGTACTAAATAACTTATCATTGCAAAATTGTAGTACTATTAAAAATTAAAAACTTTTATATGAAATATATTTTTATAAATCTAACAGTTTCTGAGATATTGGCAAATATATTCATACAATTTTCTGAGCTTTATTTGTACAGAGATACTACTTATTTTTAACGCAATAATTACACAATTCCATAGAGTAATTAAATAAAAGTAAATCTCTCAAAACGTTTGTTATTTTTCCTTGAACCTCTTAGGAAAAATGTTTGTACAACAATGATATATCTCCTTCATTTTATACTTAATAGTCAATATTTAAATTTTTTATTGGTCAAAATTTATAAATGAGGAATTTAAAAGCAATGCGATGACATGAAGATGGGTAAAACCTAATAAAATATCGACAATTTTAACCGGAAGTCGAAATTTTAATATGAAGTTTTGACCCTTGTGGAGCCAATATTGATATTTTTTTTATCGGTCCAAACATACAAATAAGGACATTAAATCTTAAAAAATATAATTATAAAACTGAAACCGTGACTCAAAATATGTTTTAAATAAGGATAGTGCAATTTATTCTTGGGTTTGCTAGTTTATATTATTTTGATTTACATATTTTACGAGTTTTGAGTAAATATTTCCATTTTTAAACAATAGAGCGAGAGAGTCCTTTTGTAGCTCCGTACCATTTATTTGACATAGTAGTAGCAATTTATAAATTTATATCTTTTTATAGAAAGCCCTAAGGTTATTAAAATCACCTTTCTTTGTACTAAAATTAAATTATATCATATACAACAGAAACCAAGATGAATTTATTTGTAATGAAACTTTAATCATTCTATTCATATATTGAAAAATGACACCTACCCTCGGAGGATTGAACCTAAGATCTTTGGAACAACGCACCTAAGCTTTATCATTGATCTATTCAGGAAATGTCTCATATTTTTGGTCATTATTCACTCATAATTTAAGTCAGAGTCTCTGATGCACGTGTTTTAATCATCGGCTACATCAGGAGTTGTAAAACATTGTTTATATCGTGGGCCTTATGTGTTTTTTTTTTTTTTAATTATGAGCAGGTTTGGAAAAATATATAGTAAAAAAATATTTCAACATCATTTCTCATAAAGTAGTTTGTCAGTAGTCTACTTTCATGAACACACGTTTTGTTTAATAAATATTTTATGCGCCGGATCTGGCCCACGGATTGTGGTTTGCTGACCGCTGGGCTACTATGAACTATCTTTTATATAACAGCCACCGGTGACTTGGGGCTTATATTTAAGTTGCCACGAATATAACGACAGTAAGTTGTATTATTATTATTATTATTATTATTATTATTATTATTATTATTANCACGGTGGAGGCCTGGTATTCCCCACATTCACAAGATGTCTTGTCAGAGGTGAAGGAAGGGTTTGGTAATCAGATAAATCTGTGCCAGGACCGAGGATTGAACCCCGGACCCCAGCACAGAAGTCCGACACCTTACCCCTAGACCACCAGCTCACCAAGTAAGTTGTACACATAATCTAATTGCACAGAAGAAAGCTAAAGTTTGTTCCAATTTTAAAATTAAAGACAAGCACCCGCAGATAGTGTCCACAGTCAAACTTAATATTTTTCCCCCCAAACGCAAAGTAATGTACTTCACCTAATCGAGCAAATGGTGTTACAAAACTAGCAATCTAAATTTAACATTACACAAACTGTTGAAATTGAACTAACCCAGAAAATATTGTTCCAAAATGAACAAATCAACTATAAAATTGCAGAAAATATTGAAGTTGACCTAACATATACTACAGTATATAGAACTGGTCAGTTTTTTTAAATGTAATAATTCACAGAAAAAATGAGAATTTCTTATTAGTAGGACTATCACGAAGATGGCCATCTTTACGAAACTCTCCCTTAGATGCATCTCTACTTGACCGCTTACGGTTGTTTCTCGAGAGATCCAAGACAAGAGGATGACCAGGCGGTCCGAAAGATAAATCCACCAGACACAAGTCTCCCCCCCCCCCC